>OU015503.1:1060000-1252500 GCA_907164885.2 Dolomedes plantarius
CTAGATAATAAATAAATGTACTAATACACAAATTATACTCACCATTGCTTTATTTTTTCCATAGGTTTCAACGTTAGTGCCTGACTGAGCAAACATCAGACTTAGCTAAACATCAAGTGCCTATGTTAATCTTAATTTTTATTGAGGATTTTAAGAAGCTACATGTTTCTGTTATGCGTATTCCCCAGGTTTCCCGAAAGTAACTACAACTTGAATTTTAATTACGAAATTTTTTCACTTGTTATCCAAGAAACATAAACAGCCAGTGTAGCTTGAAAGCAATGCTGAAGCTCTCCCAGCAACAGGATCCAGATATTAACATAGAGCTATATTTTTTTCCATAGGTTTCAACGTGGATGTCTGACTGAGCGAACATCAGACTTAGCGAAACATCAAGTGCCTATGTTAATCTTAATTTTTATTGGGGATTTTAAGAAGCTACATGTTTCTGTTATGCGTATTCCCCAGGTTTCCCGAAAGTAACTACAACTTGAATTTTAATTACGAAATTTTTACAATCGTTATCAAAGAAACATAAAAAGGCCAGTGTAGCTTGAGAGCAATGAAACTCTCCCAGCAACAGGATCCAGATATTAACATAGAGCTTTATTTTTTCCACAGGTTTCAACGTGCGTGTCTGACTGAGCAAACATCAGACTTATCGAAACATCAAGTGGCTATGTTCAGGTCGGGATGGATATAAAAAAAAATCACTTTATTCACTGCTAGTCTGAAGTCCTAAAGCGACGTGATTTCCCGGCTCCTCTTCCCAGTTCTAAAGCCGCGTGTTTGCTGTAGGGCAGACACCGTGAAATTAAAAATAAATCTGCTATCATCACCCCGCACTTAACGGGGGAGAGGATCCTCTCAGAGGGAAGTAGCTGCCCTTATGACGGAGAGAGCAGAGATAAACCATGTTGACCCCCATGCTGAAAATAAATAGTACTCGCGAAGCTGGCTCAACATACGCACTTCGATATAGAAACGGATGAGGAGATCTCCTAAATTTTAGACCCGTGCTTTATTTTGTGGGTTCATTCTGCGACATGGAGGGTTATAAAAGTGTCCTTACATGAATAGAAATACCTCTAAAAATGTTACTTATACAGGCTACCACCCAGGGGCGGCTTCAGTCCAGAGTTTTGAGAGGGGGGTTATCTTAGGGTTATATATATATATATATATATATATATAGATATATATACAGTTGAACCTCCATATATCGAAGTAGTAAATTGCCGGAAAAAAATTCGATATATAGAAATTCCGATATATAGAACTGATCTTAGTATTATCATAATTCTCCTAAAACATTAAAATTAAAGCTAGTTTTCGTATACGAAACTCCATTTCTAGTTTATATGCGAATCACATTAAATGAAAGTTAATAACTAAAAAATGAATTAATATGAAAGATTTATGGAGTACTACATAAATTTAAGAAAAAAGAATAATCCAGACAGTGGTTGCAATGATCACAGTTACATTTAAAAAAAAAAAAAAACTACGAATGTCTTGCTGAACAGCCAGTTTTGTGAAAAGTTCATCAAAGAAATGTTTGCATTTATTCAGTCCACTAAAAACTTCACCAGGGACATTTTTCGCGAATTGAAGTCTACGACGTATTGTTTCAAACGCCAAAAATTGGGAGATTTTATTCTAAAGAGAAATGAAATCTCCCAACATGTCTTGAAAAAAAATTTCGATATATAGAGATTTTTTCGATATATAGAAACAGTTTTTGTATGTAATGAACATGGAGATTTGCTAAGATTTCGATATATAGAAAATTTCGATATGGGGAAGTTCGATATATGGAGGTTCGACTGTATATATATATATATATATATATATATATATATATATATATATATATATATATATATATATATATATATATATATATATATATATATATTTATATAAGAAATAAACATCGTCTCATTTTAAATTTAAACTCATTTAGTATTAGGTCTACGATTATATAATTTTAGGCTACCGAAAAAAAATACGCCGGAATTTTTTTGGGGTGGGGGTGGGAAATTGTCCCTATTGCTTCCCCCCCCCCTGGAGCCGCCAATGCTACCACCAAACAGCATCGAATCTTAATGCAAGAGAACCATAACCTACGCTGAAAGATGACGAAAACGGTTGGTGAAATTTATGTATAAAGTGTCCATAAAGTGAACTCTTATTTAACGAAGTCTACTAGTTAACAAAATTACTTAGTAACATTTTCTGTGGTATTTCTGTCTACGGAAGGACTTATTTTTAAACCCTACAAGTCTCTGTATGAACTTACAAAATAAAGTATGGGTCTAAAGTTTCGGGATTTCCTCATCTGTTTCTATATCGAAGTTCATTTGTCATATTTTTTCAGACTTTTATAAGTAAATTAATCCCCTCAATATGCAAAAGATTTTCTACATTACAATTAGATTTTTATTTATTCGTTTTTTTTTAATATAGAACCATTAGATATTCGACTAAAAATTACTTTTCAAAATAAAATACACTAACAAAGTATACATGAACTAGCTGAATGCATTCAAATTCAATACAAGGATCAATGTATGCAATTGGTGTAAAATATATATATATATATATATATATATGTATAAATCGTAACCGATATTTTTATAGACAAAATAATGTAGAAGAAAATATTCAAATTAAATCTAATAGAACATACCAAAGAATATAGTACAGTTCATATAGTAGAGTTTAAGGAACATATCTTTCACTGTACTTTTAATATTTTTTTGGATAATGTCCCATCGTCTGCCGCATTAGCAAGTGAAAAAATATTTTTTTGTCTATTTCATCGTTATGCACGTGACGATAAATTAATTTAAAGTACCAGAAAAAGAAATCACGTGATCAGCTTTTAATAAATTAAATTCTAAAAATTAATCTTTAAAAATTCATGAAAAATCAGAAAATGGAGGAACAGATTCGAAAAAGAATTCATTTTAGAGGAATTTTTATGGTCTTTCTTGTGATATAAATGATATAAATTTTATAACTCTCAGATTATTATTTTAAATGCAAACTTTAAAGAATATTACAAAAACAGCTTAAAAATTTAATTTAAAAAAATCTAAGAAGAATTTTTCAAAAATCTTTTTTATTGCACCCCTATACTATAAGAAGAAACGCCATGCAAAATTTCAGCCCTTTAGGTCCAGCGATTTGGTCTGTGCGTTGTCTGTCAGTCAATCAGTCAGTCAGTTACTGATGTGTTTTCTATATATAGATAATTGTTCAGATTTATACACAAGTGTGAACAATTTTATGATCAAAATACTTTTTATAAGAAGCTGGCATAAAACTAACCGGCTAAATTACTCCTTTTTTAGTATTGCGAAATGCGAAATACACTGCTGGCCACCCAAATTGCAACACCAAGAAAGACAAGAGATATCACAACAAAATTTATTTTGTAGATAACATGTTGACCAAGTATCAAATGATTAAATTTATAGACTTGTGTGAAGTGCGGTTCCTGCCAAAATCAGTAGCCAGAGTAGCCGCCATTGATGGAGATCACCGCTGCCACACGCCTCGGCATTGATTCAAAGAGACTTTGGATGAGTTCTTGGGGTACAGCAGACCAAGCAGCTTCCACACGTTGCCAAAGTTGATCTGCTGTGGCAGCTGGGGATGGAATCTGGGTCAATCGTAGAGCAACCATGGACCACATGTTTTTTATCGCCGAAAGATCCGGAGAGCGAGGCGGCCAGGGAAGCAATTCAATCTGACGATTGACGAAGAACCGTTGGACAATGCGTGCCACGTGTGTTTGCGCATTATCCTGTTGAAATATGGCTGTGGGCAAGCCCTGAAGGTAAGGAAGGACAACTGGCTCCAACACCTCGGAGATGTAGCACTGGCTGTTTAAAGTACCGGCAATGCGTACTAGAGGTGTGCGAGAGTGATATCCAATACCGCCCCATACCATAATACCCGGTGCAGGACCAGTGTGGCGGTGCATAACGCAGCTGTTCAGTATCCTCTCTTCACGGTGTCTCCAGACTCGAATGGGACCATCGTGGTGTTGCAGACAGAAGCGTGACTCGTCAGTAAAGACAATTTCATTCCATTCTGCCGTCCACATCCTTCTGTCATCGCACCATTGGCGGCGGAGACGTCTGTGGTTCTGCGTCAAGGGTAGACAAAGCAATGGACGTCTTGCGGACAGACCACTCTGCTGTAAACGGCGTCGAATGGAACGCGCAGACACTGGATGATGCGTTACAGACTGCATGTGCTGTGCTATGGTTCGTGATGTGACTGAGCGATCCGCCACTGCCATGCGCACAATTTGCCTGTCATCACGTGAAGTGGTGCGCTGAGGTGGATGCGATCGAACACGCCGGTCTGTCGTACCCTCCTGCATCCAACGATGACATATCCGCATTACAGTTATTTGGTTTCGTCCAACACGACTACCGATTTCCCTGAAAGATAATCCACAATCTCGGTAGGCCACTACCCTTTAGACAGTATCGGCACCGCTGATGAAGAGATGCTGTCTAAAACCTATTTAATACTTACCTTTTCATAATTTTATTTCCTGGCTGCAAGTAGTTTTAGAGCTTATACTGGTTTTTCACTTTCAACTTTGTCTTATATACATATATACAGTGGAATCTCGATCTATTGTTTTTCAAGGGACAAACTGAACAAAATGATAAATGCGGGAAAACTATAGATACAGGAACATAACAAAGAAATATGACCTTCGGGACTGGGTGAAATAAACGACACATACGGAAAAACGATAATTCGGAGAACGATCGATCGGGATTCCACGGTATATATATATATATATATATATATATATATATATATATATATATATTTCTTCGTAAATTTTATGAATATTTCATTAAAATGGCTTCTTAAATTAGACTAAAATTAAATACATTAGATTAAAGATGTTAAAGATATTAAAGAGATACTAGATTAAAGAAAATTTTCTTATATTCCCGAAGGAATATGCCAGTCTCCCTTTCTCTGAAAACACTGGTGTCCTGCTTCAAACGCATAAAAGCAGTTCAGCTGTACAGTAATGCTTTTCAGCGTTACTTGCATTCACAATCGATGCTACCCCAATAAAAGGGGATAAAAAATATATGCTAGATAACTCAATCATCCATCTCCCTCTTCTCATAGAAAACACAAAACAAAAGAAATATCTTTAAAAACGGGGAAATATGGGGATTTTTTTTCCCTCATTCAACAACAAAAAAAAAATCTCGATAATACCGAGTTACTCTTTCGCGCGCATTCCTTTTACCATTTAATTCGTACCGCCAAACTTTTCCCGAACAAAAATACAGTTCGCGGGGGACGTGGGGGGGGGGAGAGTCCCTTTTGTGGCAGTGCAGGTGAAGGTGTGTGTATGCGAGCCCCTGAGAAACCTGCAGGTGCGAAGGGGGGCGCCAAATTGTTCCTCCGATACGCCTATGTTGTAAACGATCGGTGACAAATACCGGCTTTTATGCGGTGCTCCCGCCGCGCACACCCCCATCTCACTTTTGGCCTCTGCGGATTTGTAAGGGTTTAGGAGTCGGCTTGGATTTCTGGAGAGCTCGAGAAAAAACGCCAAGTTAACGCGGACGCAGGGGGCTTTGATAGAGTCGGGTGTGGTGGTGAGGTAGAAGTCACGACTTGGATTTCATCTTAATCGTTCGCAAACAGTTGGTTTCGTGGTTAAGGAACGTTTCGTGGCCTACGTTTGGAGCACATTTTATTCAAAAATATACAGTACTGATTAAATACAGATATTCCTCGACATACGGCCGAGATAGGGACAGAGACATTGGTCGTAAGTCGAGTTTCAAACTTTTTTTTTTTTGGGGGGGGGGGGAGGGGGAGAGGGGGTACAGTCGAACCCCGTTATAGCGAACCCGTTATAGAACGAACTCACGGAATAGCGAACAAAGATTTGGGCTCCGCATTTTCCTATTGTATTTAATGCTAATTAATCCTTTTATAGCGAACTTCGGAAAGCTTAAGAATCGGCTATAACAAACCTTACACCTTGCGGCATTTTTCGTTTTTTTTGAAAAAAATGTAAATAGTAATTTAAAATTTAAATTATTTGGGGAAAAAATCTGGTATAGTGTGTTTTAAACGAAAAAAATAATCCCTGGTCTGTTTAAAAATCCCTAATACATTTTCTGTGGAAGGGGAACGCAATGTAAAAGTTACAGCTGGTAAAGCAATTGCAAGCTCAAAAATCTCATTCATTTTTAAGATTCCATAGGCTGCTATACTTGCTGTTTAGTTTATTTTTAAGATAAATTTGTTTTCATTACTAATCTTGTTTGTAACTTTTATTAACCTTTTGCTTACGGAGGCACATTTTTCAGATTCAATCTTTAGAACGGGAAATTTCATACCCCTTTTTAAGAATGGCCATTAAGGTGGTTATATATATATATATATATATATATATATATATATATATATATATATATATATATATATATATATATATATATATATATATATATATATATATATATATATATACATACATATATACATATAAATTTATAACAGTTCCGTAACTGACTGACTCACTGACATACAATGCACAGACCAAACCGCAGGACCTAAAGGGCTGAAATTTTGCATGGTGATTCTTCTTATAGTGTAGGGATGCACTAAGAAATATTTTTGAAAAATTCTTCTTGGGTTTTTTTTAATTAAATTTTTAAGCTGTTTTAATATTTTTTTTAAGTTTGCATTTAAAATAAAAATTTGAAGGTTATAAAATTTATATCACTAGAAAGATCATAAAAATTCCTTTAAAATGAAATCTTTTTCGAATCTTTACCTTCATTTTCTGATTTTTGGTGAATTTTTAAAGATTCATTTTTAGAATTTAATTTATTAAATGCTGATCACGTGATTTCAATTTCTGGTACTTTAAATAAGTTTATCTTCACGTGCATAACAACTAAATAGACAAAAAAAAATTTTTTTTCCTTTTCTAATGCGGCAGACGATTGGACATTATCCAAAAAAATATTAAAATACAGTAAAAGATACGTTCCTCAAACTCTACTATATTAACTGTACTATATTCTTTAGTATGTTCTATTAGATTTTATTTGAATATTTTCTTTGAATATTTGAATATTTTCTTCTTATTTTGTCTTTAATGATATCGCTTATGATTTTTTTATAATATATATATATATATATATATATATATATATATATATATATATATATATATATATATATATATATATATATATATATATATTTTACATCAATTGCTTACATTGATCGTTGTATTTATTATAAATATATATATATATATATATATTTTTTGCATTAATTGCATACATTGACCGTTATATTTAATTTGAATGTAGTCCGTAGCGAAGGGCGGGTTTTCAGCTAGTATATATATATATATATATCATACTAACTCCCATACTATCAGATTTCATTTCTATAGATCAAAATTCAGGCTCAGTAAAAATAAAAAGGTGCATTAATTAATTCCTCCTTTGCCTCAGAAAGTGATAGACCACTGTGACTTACGTGATACTCAAATTAAAATTAAAATATTTGAAGTAAAAAGGATAATGTACATTTTGAGAGTGTGTTAGGAGAAATTAAATGTCAAATTTGTTTTCATATTCGAGTAAAAGGCTCAACAGAATTATAGAGTGTCTCAAACAGGATCAGAAATCATTTAAAAACATAACCTTTTCCTCTTCCAAGAATTTTTACCGACGATTGACAGCGGATTTTGTATTGAAAGCTAAGTATCAGCACCTGAAAAGTTGAATGAAAAAAATAAGAAAAAAATCCTTGCCCTGGCGTTTACAATGAGACGGGGAGAGGTAAATTTTGAGGTGTGTTTCTATTAGACGTCCCGCCGACCGTAGCTAAAAGTCCTTTGGAAAATCGAAGAATAGCATTCAATGGAAGGTATTATGAACGTCTACTGCTATAACGTCTATAACACGTCTATTTTCTCCTTATCCTTTTAATGCAGGGAATGTGTAGATACAACAGGAAAATTCATATGCTTTTCGGACATATCGGAAAGAATTTTAGGAGAGGGGGGGGGGGGAGAAATGAGGCAGAAATACCCTCGATGGTGCAACACTATTTTCCATGCCGTTGGAAATGGCTACGATGTTGACTTATTTTGAAAGTTTTATCGAACCATTTTGCTTCCATGTTTCGAATGACGCTAAAGACAACTAAGCGCTATCCTACTAAAAATTGAACGCACTTTTTAAGCAACCCAGTATCCTCTTATTTCTTCTCGTTTGTTTGAAATTTCGAATGATTCTAAAAACAACTAAGTGCTATCCTACTAAAAATTGAACGAACTTTTTAAGCAACCCAGTATCCTCTTAGTTCTTCTCGTTTGTTTGAAATTTCGAATGCCGCTAAAGACAACTAAGCGCTATCCTACTGAAAATTGAATGAACTTAGAAACGAGAAGAAATAAGAGGGTACTGGGTTGCTTAAAAAGTTCGTTCAATTTTTAGTAGGATAGCGCTTAGTTGTCTTTAGCGTCATTCGAAACACTTTTGCTAGGTTGTGCTGCGACAGCTGCCATATCAACGAGCATTTAAAACAAAAACATATGAAAATTAGTGCATTTTCGTACAGCCATTTTAATATTGAAGATGGAAAAAAAATTATCAATATTTTCTGCACGTTAAGCTTTATTATTTCAAGAAAGGTAAAAGTGCAAAAAAAGATTTGTTCAGTGTAAGTTTTTGGAAGGTGGAATTACGAAGTTGCCGAAAAAGTGACAGAAGGGGGTGGAACAAAATGGTGAATATATTCCCCAAGTTATTGCTGAAAATCAAAAATTTGTCTTTTGTTTTTTCCTAAAAACAAACTTTCTGTCCAATCGAATAATTCCAACAAAAAGGATGGATGTTGGGGTAATAGAATTCGATTATGTCACAAATAATTAACACTCCAACAATTGTTTTGATATGCATTGCTAACAAAAGACAGAAACTGTTTACAAAACTTGGTACAATTTTTTTTTTGTTGAGTTTGAATCTTTTTCTCCTATCAAGCAGGTGTGTTTTAACAAATTTAAAAACACTGTGAAGTGATTCCACAATAAACACCTTACACTAAACCCATTTGCGTAAATATTGAACAAATATAACAACTGTAACAACTGTGAGCACGAAAAGAACATTTTGTAAACAGCTAAACTGTTGAAAAATGATAGCATAATAATGAAATATTTTTGCTGAATTCAATTTATTTTCTCCAGAAATGTATATTTAAAAATGCAATGAAGTAATTCCATAATAAACACCTCATACTCACTTTATTACATAAAAGTAAAAAAAAAATTAAAAGAAATATATAAAAGGGCACGAACAATTTCTGTTTTGATGGCTCCTCAAAATATGTTTTTTTCCATTTCATATAAAAATAAAAAAGCATTTATCTATTAAAAATTACTTCTAAGCTATCTATTAGCACGAAAATAACTCTTTGCAAACTTTAGGAAATGATGGACATTACAAAGCAATTTTTGAAAATTTTGCCTCAGAGATATGAAATTTTGCATACATATTCATTAAAGTATACTTATATCAAACACCTTATAAAAATTTATAAAAATTTTAATTTTTTTATATTTTGAAAATTGAAATTTTTATTATGTTTTTTTAAATGCTCCTTGCTTTCCAGTTTTTAACTTTACCCCTTAATTTTACATTTATATTGCTTATCAATTAAAGACTTGCAAATCTGGAAATTACGCAGTTTGAGAAAAAGCCTTTTAAAAGATATTTTTTCACCTACCTTTAATATTTACTTTTCTCAAGCCACCAAGTTCTCGTTTTAACTTTTATTATATATTGTAAAAGCATTTTATCCAATATTTACATATTTTAAAAATATTAATACATCCAAAAGAAAAATTCCAATTTTTGTTCAATTTTTAGTAATTTGAAAATCCACCATCCCCATAAGAAGTGCTGACAAAAAATTTTTACCACCGCAAAACAAATATATTTCAGCAAATTCAAAGTGCTAACGAATTTTTCTTTCTTAATCGTTCTATACTACACCAAATACGCAAAAACAAATACTGAGCAGATGAATAAAACTTATGAGACAGAAAACTGATTATTAGTGCTTTAAATATTTTATGTCCTCCATTAAGTCTAATCAACTCCTCCTCAGCGTCTATTCTGCGGGAGTGATTTCCCTGGAGATGAGATAAAGATGAGATAGCAATGAATTAACAAAGCCATATAACACGTGAGTTATCGACCTCTGTAAATCTAATTTAGAGGGAAGTTTAGAACTCATCTAAACTTCCGACTCGGAATAAATCTTTTTTTCCGAATCGGGAGTGACGGGAATTTTAATAAACAACCTTAAACATCATAAAGCATGTAGATTAAGCGCTCCCATGGGGATATAAAATAACTCCTTAAGTTGTGCACATCGATGTTATTTATTGCGAAATAGCATAGTGTTTATCAATAAGTTTATAAATAATATTGTGCTCGAACAGGGAGTTTATTTTAAAGAACTAATGAAATGAGATCTCAAGGTCTTATAAAAGAGAGTTTCTTGGCGTAAAAACAAAAGTGACTACTTATAGGAAGCATATAAGAAAGAAAAGTATTTTGCGAAGTTATAATAATCATGAATATGTAAATTTCCCCCTTATTTTCTGAAAACTAAACGTGTATGTGATACAACCCAGAAAAAGGCACCAAATTGATTTCTAGCTTTCTAAGCCAGCAAAATTTAGGGAGTATTTAAAAAAAATCAACTCGATTGAATAGAAAATGAAGAAGATACGACGTCCTAAATATAGGGTTTAAAAAATCATAGTTTTGACTTTGATTATATTTTGACTATAATTTGAATGTATTATGTTTTGACCATAATTTGAATATGTTATTACATTTTGACTACATCGACTCTACTTAGAAAACTACATAACATAGAAGGCTATTCTTTGGTTTATATGTTTTCAGATAAAATAAGGTTTAAAAAAATCATAGATTTGACTATGATCATATTTTGACTGTAATTTGAATATATTATTATGTTATGACCGTAATTTGAATATATTATTATGTTTTAACCATAATTTGAACATATTATTACATTTTGGCTACATCGACTCTACATAGAAAACTACGTAACGTAGAAGGCTATTCTTTGGTTTATATGTTGCCAGATAAAATTGGGTTTAAAAAATCATAGTTTTGACTATGATTATATTTTGACTATAATTTGAAAATATTATGTTTTGACCATAATTTGAATATATTATTACATTTTGACTACATAGACTCTACACAGAAAAGTTCATAACGAAAAAGACTATACTTTGGTATATATATTGCCAGATCTTGCTAGAATCAGATGACGTTCAAACCTAAAAATCGGTCATTTAGCCTTAAACCAGGTTTTTTCGCTCTCCTATGAGATGTACGCTTCCGATTTAAGGGGCCTTGTCTTGCGCTGCATCGCATATATTGAAAAGGACTTTTACTTTTCTATGCACTAAACTTCACTCTTTGGGGGTTAAAATAAAATAATATACTACCTAAAAGAAGTTCCTGTCGGAAATATTTACCCACGTTCATTTCTTGTATTCTGACGATTAGAGAAACAATTTGTTTATGCGTTCATTTCTATGTTATTTCCGAAGAGATAAGTCTTTCTACTTACAGTTTTGGGTAAACAGATTTAAATGTACGAAATTTTTATAGGGGGAGGGGAGTAAAGTATATAGTTATATGCGTATGTTTAAAGAAATGGAATTAACTGCATTATCTACATTTATCTATCACCAGAACAGAGAGTTCCAAAAACATAAATCTGTCAGACACGGAATTTAAAACAAGAACTTCCACACAACGCTGGAAACAGAACACTCTTCTATGAAAAAGATAAAAACTGTAAAAAAAGGGGAAAATGATATCTAGAACATGAAGAAAAACCAAAATTTGAAAAATGAAGTAAATTTGAGAAAGTAAATTTAATTATAACATCTCCTTATCAACTTCGCCAACATTATCCTAAAACAGAGGATTGCTTCTAAAATATGTAATTTTATAGATACTCTAGCACTAGCTAATTCTTCAAACAACAGGAGAAAACTCAAGCTTCCAAGTAATAAATGATTATGATCCAAATAAAGAATGAAACACAGAGGAAATTTACAAAGCGTATATATATATATATATATATATATATATATATATATATATATATATATATATATATATATATATATATATATATATATATATACATATATATATATATGCATATATATATACATATATATATAAATATATATATATATATATATATATATATATATATATATATATATATATATATATATATATATATATATATATATATATATATATATATATAAATATGTATGTGTGTGTGTGTGTGACAAGATGCATTAATTTTATAACTCGTATGTTTAGTCACTTCATGCAATATCAAAAGGATATGAAACATTGTTTCGCGGACGACAGATTATTACTACTTTACCATCCTTAACGCAATCGCTGTCAAACAGCGATTTCAGCGAATTTTTCCTCTATCGTCACTTTTCATCATTCTCCGAAATTCGCAAATTCGTTATACTTAACGCCACACCTTGTTCACCCGAGCCGAAATCCTGAGCGATACAAATCCGAAATCTTTTCTTTTGACTGGAAAGCGTTCGCAGGCATCTCACGTCACCATCTGCCAGACTAAGTAGACAGCGTGACGACAACATGTTGTCAGCTCTTGGACTCTTTGGCGTATTATTTTATCTCTCCTGGCTGCATTACTATATATCGCTATTCCGGAGTGAGTAAGGAATCTTACTCATGAGAGGATGTCCACTTGACTCTCGACCATTTTGTTTCTGGGGCCGGTTTAGTGAAATCACTAGTCAAGCATGCAACGTGTAGTAGATAACTTTCCTCCACTTTGAGGGGATAGTGATGAAAACTGAGATCAGATTTATTACCGTGTCAGAGAATGACATGAAAGATGATTACCGACAAAAAAAAATTGCCTTGTCTACCGGTCAACTCTATATTTAGAGTTTGGTTTGTACATAGTTCTTCTGGAGTTAAAAATTGGGTGATTTTTTTCATTTGAAACATTAATATTCAAATTATCAAATCAATAGAATTTGTTTAAATTTGTTAAAATTGTAAAATTGCTTTTCATTTATTCAACCTAAGGACGAGATTGTTCTAACTTGTTATTCAAGAGGGATCTGTGTAATATTTTCAATTCTTCTCTTGTGCAACCTCTTTTTATGAGTATATAGTCAGCATATATATAATATATATATATATATATATATATATATATATATATATATATATATATATATATATATATATATATATATATATATATATATATATATACTAGCTGAAAACCCGTACTTCGCTACGGAGTACATTGAAATTAAATACAACGGTCAATGTATGCAATTAATGCCAAAAAAATAAATACATGTATATAATATAAATAAATATATGTATATCATTGATGTAAAAAAAACAAAAAAATATATTTATAAAAAAAATCGTAAGAGATATTTTTATAGACAAATTAATGCAGAAGAAAATATTCAATTTAAATCTAACAGGACATACTAAAGAATATAGTACAGTTAATTTATTACAGTTTGAGGAACATATCTTTTACTGTATTTTAATATTTTTTTAGATAATGTCCAATCATCTGCCGCATTAGCAAGAAAAGAAAAATATTTTTTTGTTGTCTATTTCGTTGTTATGACGTGACGATAAATTTATTTTAAGTACCAGAAAAAGAAATCACGTGATCAGCATTTAATAAATTAAATTCTAAAAATTAATCTTTAAAAATTCACCAAAAATCAGAAAATGGAGGTAAATATTCGAAAGAGATTTCATTTTAAAGGAATTTTTATGATCTTTCTTGTGATATGAATTTCATAACCCTCAAATTATTATTTTAAATGCAAACTTAAAAAAAGTTACGGAAACAGCTTAAAAATTTAATTTAAAAAAATCAAAGAAGAATTTTTCAAAAATCTTTCTTAGTGCACCTCTACACCATAAGAAGAATCGCCATGCAAAATTTCAGCCCTTTAGGTCCAGCTGTTTGGTCTGTGCATTGTATGTCAGTCAGTCAGTCAGTCAGTCAGTGAGTCAGTCAGTTACGGAACAGTTTTATATATATAGATGTGTGTATGTGTGTGTGTGTGTGTGTGGGAGGGAGAATCAACAAATCAGATATGACACCTAAAAAATGCGATTTTTGGGGCAAAGAAGTAACGCCAACAATATCATAACTATAGTAGAAATTAGTCATACTGAGATATACTTATGTAATTTTTTAAGGATTCCCTTTGTCGTTCCGCAGTAGGTAGAAATATACTATTGAAAAAAAGGGGGCCAAATTTTATCAAAAACATCTCGAGTTTTTAAAATATTACAGTCACTATATGCTAGTCAACAGCGATTTCTGCACAAATCTTTGTAAGGTCGATAGATTTCCGACAACAAAGCTCGCCGAAAACGTATTAAAAGGCTCCTGATCAGGTCTGACTTGAATTGACAAGAAAAGAGGGTGAAACATCCGGCTTATTACATTTTATCAAAGTAATTTTTTTGGATGTGACTTTGATGTAAAGATAATGCTGAAACAGACGGATAGATATATTAATGAATGACAGGGGATTTTTCTCTTCATTCATTTTAATTTTGTTGCAGTTGACAGCAATTTAAACGTGTTGTGAGAAGGATGATATGTTGCTTTGAAGTTTTTGAAAGTACTGATTACTTTATTAAAAATCTGCAAGTAAATCAAGTTTTTTTAAACTTATTTTATGGATAATTTTAACAATGGTATTTTTAACTAATATCTACCCGTCACATTAGACTCTGAGGCAGATGCAACTTAAACAAAGGAAGATTAGACTGAAAGACCCTGCATTATTACGTGCCGAAAAATCTCTTTTAATTGCTTAATTGTGAGAAAATTTACTGCTTTAGACATACATTTGATGGTACATTAAGTATAATTCTCAGTAAATATAAAAATATGAACTTGAGAAATGGAATTATATAATTGATAGAATATTTAAAATAAAAAAATTAAAACATATTTTTTGTTCTATTCATCATCAAAATAAGCGTAACATAACCTAGTTTACGACGTAATGAAAGCATATACATTTGAGTGAAAATTTACATTTTGTTTCTCTTCAAATTATTTTCGTCATATTGTTCATCGTATTGTTTAAAAATTAACAACTAATCCCAAAGAGAACCTTAATAATATTTTATTATATATATGTATATATATATATACAGGGTGCGGCAGAAAGAAGGTTCTGTGGGTAAAAATGAATAAATTAATAAATAAACCAAATAAATAATAGTAAAATAATAATTAAAAAATAAGTTAATTTGTTTATTTTTCTCAGCTATAAAAGATTCCTTTCTCTATCTTGCTTTGTTATTGACGTTCCAAATCAGAACGTTCTTTCTGCCGCACCCTGTATATATATATATATATATATATATATTATATATATATATATATATATATATATATATATATATATATATATATATATATATATATATATATATATATATATATATATGCATATATATATATAGATATACATATATATATATATACAGATATATATATATGCTCAAGTGATGATCCCAAAATTATCCCTTAAACCGTGATAAAATAAACCTGAAATAAATTAAAATAATGATAATCCTAAATGAATAATAAACTAAGCATAATAAAACTAGTTATAGTGATTAAGATAAAACTTACTCGGACTTACTTCTGCTAAATGTGTGTCATATTTCTTTGTTTATGAGCCATGCTGATAATCTTTCAAATAATTTTAAATTAATTCATAATTTTTTTTCATTTCTGGTCCAAAGATAATTGGGAGTTCAGTGACCTAGCCAAGACGTACGACGTAACTTGTTGTCTTAAAATACACTTTTAAATATTGCAAAAGTGTTTAGCTTGCTGATTGTAAAAAAGCGCACATAAAATGCTTTTTCCATGTAAAACAAAAATATGTTAATCAGGACTTCAGTGACCTAGTAAATATGAACACATAAATAATTTTTTTTTTTTTAAACACGCTTGTTTATTGAACAAAAGCGGATATAAAGTGCTTTTTCCTTGTAAAATAAAAAATATGTTAAATAGAACTTCAATGATCTAACAAATACTTACAACATAAATTATTCTCTTAAAATAAACTTTTTAATTTAACAAAAGGGCTTATAAATCTTTTTCTGCATCTAAGACAAAAATATAAGTTAATCAGCACTTCAATGGTGCATAAAACAAGTACAACATAAAGTATTCTTTTAAAACACGCTCGTTAATTGCACAACGGTGTATAAACTATGCTTATTTCAATAACAACAAAAATATCGTTGAAAACTTCTAAAACGAAGCATTTTTCATTCACACAAATAATATTTTCGAGAATTAAACAAAAAATAAACATATTTCAGTTTTCAAAATTATTTTAAATGAAAACACAATCGGTTTTAAGCTCTAAATTTGTTTGTACCCTTATAAATAAATTTGTTATAAGGTAAGTCTTCAAGCGAAAAATGTTATATTTACTCATTTCAGATGCCTGCAGAATTAAAGAAAGTTAACCTCTCAGAATAAAAGGAACTGCGCCTCTTAGTCCAAGAGCTCTTTGAGAAAGCGCTATTACACACAACCCGGTATTTATTATTAATTTTATTTCCGATTTTCACGTTTTGGCAATATCCGGAGCCATTTTTCATTAGAAGATATTGTTCGGCATACAAAAGGTCAAGATTTGAGATCATTTGTCAATCTTGATGTGTATATTGTTGGATGCTAAGTTGATGGAATAATCTCACACAGTCTCGTTTGTACTGAAGTCAGTAAATCTTTATTATGTAATGCAGTCCCGGTAATGGAGCTGCTCTTCTCGGTTAATGTATTTTTCTGATTGTCAGCTTAGAGTGCAATTAATTGAATTCGTGAACTGTATTTTTAATACACTTGGCATATCATGTTTATGAAAAAAAATTGTTCAACCTTTCGGATGAATTTATGTGCATTCTCTTGGCGTGTAAAAGATACTTTCTGGAATCAGTTCTAGGAAAATTAAATTTATTTTCTCTGCATGTTGGCACACATTTATGGATATTAATTCTCACAGTCTCCGGATTTCGAAGCATAAGATAATGAATCTTAAGATGCACACACACACACATATATGTTTGTATATGTACATATGTATGTATATGTGTATATAATTGAAACATTATCAATGGATACCACTGTTGGAGAGTAAAAATTAACACACATACACACGACCCACAGACACACATACGTATGTTGTTGTGTCGGGACTTATGAACCCTGGTCGGCGCACAGATATGTTACATTATACAGATAAAAATCGATGTACATCCACGGTAGAAACAAAACATATCTATTATTGAGATACACTTGTATTGTGAGCCTTCTACAGAGAAGAATGTGATGGAATACCTTGTAATCCATCACTTTGGCTGTAAAACATGCAACAAGCCTTCACCGTATGCTGTCAACATATATGAGACACATTGCTGTCAACATATATGAGATACATTGCTGTCAACATACATAAGACACAATGCTGTCAACATATTTAAGACAGCGTTTGGATTGTGCTTCCATTCTGCTGTAATACCGCTATCTACTATTGATCTGTACCAAGCCGGGCCTGTTCACGCAGAATACGTCAGCGTCAGCGTTACTCTTATTGAAATATATTTAACCAATTACAAACCTCCAAACGATTAGCAACGAAATTGTTAAGGCCTGTGATTGGTTTAAAATATGTCAATGCGACTAACGTTGAAGCTGGCGGATTCTATGTGAACAGGCACTACGTTCGCAAACTTCGCATCGGCCAAAACGTCCGCAAAGTCATTCCATGGGTGTTCTACGGGATTGAGGACAGCATTTACAGCAGTCCAACAAAAATACTATACGTCATTAGATTTAAACCTTTGTGTAACAGGTCTTCCGTTGTGGCTAGTTGCATTATGTTGCTGGTCCCAACAGGGCTCATATCCATTGTAAGACCCCTGAGATGGTAGGGCTTAATTGCAGAAGATGTCAAGTAGACACCTTGCATAACATATCATCCATCAGGAGGGATTGGCTGGGTCCATAGCACATAAAACAGTTCCAAACAAGAACACCACCACTTTCAAACTTCGCCATCCCCTTGGTTGTCGCTATACGCACACAAGAAAGCCAGACTACTGCAGAGCGTATCTGAATTTGGCAGTCCAACACCAATTTCCATTGCCGTAATCTCTAGAGGAGATATCTGCTTGAGATTGGTAACAGACGACCAGCATCTAGACATCTGAGGAAAAGTTATGAGCAGACGCACGATCATGAAGACCCAGGAAATGAGTTCTCTGTGAATGAAGAACGGGCATGCAAAGTTTCTATATTAGTCTAACCGACATGTGCTATTAGCTGGTGTGCAGTTATCAATTAGCTATAACGGCTGTTTTAAAACTATGACGTCTCTTATTACTGATTTTTTTTACCTTTTTGCAAGTTTTAATTGTTGAGTAAAACCTAAAAATATATGTACACACGCACGCACACACACACACACACAGATATATATATATATATATATATATATATATATATATATATATATATATATATATATATATACATATATATATATATATATACACAGGGTGTCCGGGCTAAAGGTATCCAAAAGTCATGACTTATTTTTACGGAATTACCCATTAGAATTAAAAAGAATATTTGAATAGAAAGAACATCTCACAACTTTTAATAACAATCATAGGTTTCTATCATAGTATCATAAATTTCGATTTGTGCACCTTTTGTAGCACGACTAACGTCTAAATGGTAATTCAGTTCTCTCCAAGTGTTTAGTAGCATATCAGGTATTATTAGACTTTTTTCCTTTGGTATTCATTAAATCAGTTCTGAATAAACAAAAAATTGAAACTGTGGATGAGTTGAAGAAGCGTATCATTCAAGCAATTCGTGTAATAACTCCTGATATTCTACGAAACACTTGGAGAGAACTGGTGGAGAGAACACTTGGAGAGATTACCATTTAGACGTTAGTCGTGCTACAAAAGGTGCACACATCGAAATCTATGATACTATGATAGAAATCTATGATTGATATTAAAACTTGGTGAGATGTTCTTTCTATTTAAATATTTTTTTAAAAATTATAACGGGTAGTTCCGTAAAAATAAGCCATAACTTTTGGATACTTTTAGACCGGACACCCTGTATATATATATATATATATATATATATATATATATATATTAGACAAAGTTGCAAGTGAAAAACCTGTATAAGCACTAAACCACTATAGCCAGGAACCAAAGACATGAAGAGATAAGTGAAAAATACGAATAGAAATGTGAAAAATAGGTTTTTAGACAGTACCTTGTCTTCAGCGGTGCCAATACTGTCTAAAAACCAATGGATTGTTTCTAATAAGTATGATCTGAGCAGTAAACATGCTTAGACACCGTACAATCCATATGAAACAGAAGAAGGAATAATCAGTGGCTTTATCATAGACCACCAAACTTGGCGCCAGACAAAGTGAAAGTTAAGTTTAGGAGACGGCGAGTAGACTGACGTCACAAACATTGCAAAAATGGAGGCAATGGAATAACTTTAGAAGACTTACTATGTTACTATTTTATTGGACATAATAACCTAACTTAGACATTTATTATGACTAAGAGTTATTTATGATTTTAATTACTCTAGTTTTTATTTACTTTTTAGTAGTTATTTACTAACTTTAATCATTTATATATATATATATATATATATATATATATATATATATATATATATATATATATATATATATATATATATATATATTTATGTATATGAATATATATATAAATATATATATATATATATATATATATTATATATATGTATGTATATGAATATATATATAATATATATATATATATATATATATATATATATATATATATATATATATATATATATATATATATATATATATATATATATTCCTGATTGTTATATCTTGTTTATACTAAGCGTCACATTGTTGTTTTTTACTTATTCTTTGATAGCGTACCTTTAGCACGGACACCCTATATATATATATAGGCACATACACAAAATTAACGGAATGTACGGAATTCCTTATTTTTTATCTCTCTATTCAGAAGCGTCATTTCTAGCACCCGGAGCACAGCAGCGCGAGTTTGACGCACGCATTTCAATCACGGATACATCAATTTCCCGGGCCCGGGAACGCACATCACGTCGCCGCGGAGACAGACTACGCTTTTTGAGAATGACTTCTTTTTTTTTCTTCCTTTCTGTCTTTTTCCACATCCCTCACAACGCCTTCGCTGCTGGCGGGGTTTCGTCTGAAGTTGTGGGGCCCCCCGCTGATGCATGTCAGATCTTTTATGAGTTACTCTCGAGGAGGCTTTAATACAAAAGGACTCGGGGTTTACAAGTGTTCCTTTCCGAGGTTGTTATGGTTATTTGGCAAATAGGGCCTGCTTTTCGGCGACCGTGGAAAGTACTTTTTATTTCGGGGAATTTCTTTTTTTTTTTCATAATCCTTTATTAGTTGTATTTTATTATGGCAGAATGGAAAACATTTGCAAAACGATGAGGGAAAAAAGTTAGGGGTGATATATATGCCCAAATTTATCCACTTAGTGGTGTCTCGATGTCTTATTTTAGTGCGCACGACGTGTATAACTCTATTTAAATCGGTTTCAGCAATAGCAAAGATGCGTGTATATATGTATCCGCTAGCTGAAAACCCGCACTTCACTACGGAGTACATTCAAATTAAATACAACGGTCAATGTATGCAAATAATGCCAAAAAAATAAATATATATATTTATAATAAATACGATGATCAATGTATACAATTGATGTAATATATATATATATATATATATATATATATATATATATATATATATAAATCGTAAAGGATATTTATTTTTTTTGGATAATATCCAATCGTCTGCTGCATTAGAAAAAAAAATTTTTTTTTGTCTATTTAATTGTTATGCACGTGACGATAAATTTATTTAAAGTACCAGAAAAAGAAATCACGTGATCAACATTTAATAAATTAAATTCTAAAAATTAATCTTTAAAAATTCACCAAAAGTCAGAAAAGGGAGGTAAAGATTCGAAAAAGATTTCATTTTAAAGGAATTTTTAGGATCTTTCTCGTGATATAAATTTTATAACCCTTAAGTAATTATTTTAAATGCAAACTTAAAAAAAGTTACTAAAACAGTTTAAAAATTCAATTTAAAAAGATCTAAGAAGAATTTTTCAAAAATCTTTCTTAGTGCACCCCTAAACTTTAAGAAGAATCGCCATGCAAAATTTCAGCCCTTTAGGTCCAGCAGTGTGGTCTGTGTGTTGTATGTCAGTCAGTGAGTCAGTCAGTTACGGAACTGTTTTATATATAGAGATAACAAATTTTGAATATCTTCTGCAGTTAACGACCCATTCTGCGACATGTTTAACCCTTCGGTGGGAACTTCTGCCTGAGGCAGCTATGGTTCTTCTCTCAGGCATCTATGGTTTCTTTATTCAACGCTGCCCCCCCCCCCCCACCCTTTGACCCTGGGTACTGTGAGTCTGCACATGCTTCAGTCAACATCTTGCCTTCAGTGTGGAAGGATAACAAGCCTTCCATGGTTCACGTAAAAATTAGATTAATAAGAGCAAAAATCAAAAATCTCAACCCAATCACTTGTTCCCCTCACTAAATGCGTCTACAAAACGAACCGTAATATAACCTGTGATAATTGGTTATGTTCAATCGAAGCTGGTCAAGAATTAAAGAGAAATAGTTTGACGATTGTGGCTACCATGAAATGTAATAAACCACAAATACCCTCTGAATTTCTAGTTAGGAATACCTGGCAAAGAGATAGTCCATCTATATCTGCCTTCCAGGCAGATGTTCCCACTAAGCAGGAAAATAATCATGGTCTCACCGAAGGGTACTTAGTAAGTGTTTTTTCTTTTTTTTTTTCAAGGAAATCATGATAGGATATTATAAGAAACACTGGATTTATTCTCTGGCTAAGAGACACCCAAGCCGAAGATCCCAAGTCAATACAACTTTGTGCGGGAATCTCAGCAGCTACCACATTAAATTATGCTATGAAAATCTTCCTTCTTCTTTAACTTATTTTTCAAGTACCTCTCCTTTATGCATTCATCAACTATTCGTTTTGATGACATTTTTCTGTGATTCGGTGCCCTTACATGTACTCATACGTGATTCTTTCTATTTCCACAAGAACTTGACTTAGAGACCCTTTAGTCTTAGAACAACTCCAAAAAAATTAAAGTACTTCTTAAACAATATATTTCTCTCTCGGCCGACAGATGGCACCAATAAATATTTGAAAGAAATTCCCTATTTTTGTCTAAACTTGATGAGGAATACAATATTCAATATGATTTGAAGTACCTTAAAATACGCAGTCTATTGCCTGATTTTAAAAGAACTTTTTTTTTCTTTCTTAACGATTACTATATATTTACAAATATGGCCTTGTTATTTTGTTCTATAGAATTACAGACCATATGTCTTAGTTTTATACAGATGAAATAGTCTAAGATTTCACGTTCTTTGGTTGATTATTACAATAAGGGAAGATTGACATCAATTTATATACAGTATATAAAAATAAATAATAGTCATAAAATTTTTATTCATATGTTACATTAAACTGTCATTCTCAGAATTAAAATTATAAAGTTTATTAAGATGATTTATGTCATGCATTATCTAGGAATCTGTCTGAAATGTATAAAGTGCCGGGTTTGAATTTTGGCCAGCCAAACTGTTTAAAAGCGTAGTATCTAAAGTTTTAAAATTTTGTACTAATCCCCACTCCCCCACAAATATATAAATAAATAAATATATATATATATATATATATATATATATTAATAATGATAATAGCCTCTTCCTTCCCTGGCTGTATTCATAAACGTTTAGATTACACTTGATGCAGTAATTGGACAGGAAAAATACATATCTTGGCACAGTTATATTTTTTAACTGTGCTCTTCACTCCATATTAATATTTATTTCACACATTGTTCTAATTTCATACAATTTTACCTTAAACAATGGTTACAATATGGCTAAAAAATGCACCTAAGCAAAACTTATCGCCCACATCTTTGTAAAATTTATTTTGGGCAGTATTTTGCTATCACAGAACTTATTAATTCATTCAGAATTAATGTAATAGAATCATTTAATGGGTGAGAAAGGAGGTCAGTTTCTCCTCCCCACTTATGCTTCCTGACCGCAAATCTTACCCACCGAACACTCCTAAAAAGCATAAAAATATTATATCACTAAACAGCATTTTTATGCAACAAATAAACATAACAGATAAGCAAAAAAAAAATCCCTATTTTTTCTACCAGAAAATTTCATCGACGCCCTCGTTTTTTGAGGATTCCTCCTTTAGGTACAGACTCCCTGCCGGTAAAGTGACAGCTCTCTTTATGAGTTACATTTAAGAAGGTGCGATACAAAAGAGTTGCGGTTTTTTATGAGCATTTTAAAACCCCCGTGGATCGCATTCGGTTTGGCAACTGTAGGCGGATTCAACGCGTACCTTTCATAACGCCTTCAAAGGTTTTTTTTCCCCCCTCGGCAAAATATTTTGGGCATTTTTAATTTGACCGTAATTAAAGCTTTTGGATTAATTTAATTTCTACATTCGCTATTGTTTTGGTGTTTATTATTAAAGGAAATGGGAGGTGAAATTGGTGTTCCTTATTTTGATTAATTGTATTTTTGTCCTTCCTTTAATGGATTACGTATTAAAGTGGCCCATCAGTTGACCTCACAGCTTTTCAATTCCGCTGTTAGGTTACAGGAAATTTTTCTCACGCTATTTTTCAATTCACAGGTTAGCAAATGCGTATTTTTGAATTATTCTTTCTACAAGTCATTTAGATTAAAATCGCGTAGTTTTTACCACGTTTTTATAAACTCGCTTTCTTGTTTGTCCAGTACAAATCTTGCAATCGATTTTTAACTAACTTCCCGACCAGCTAGACATTTGAAACTTTTAGAATAGCTCAGAACACGATGACAATGCTTTCTTTTAATACTTTTAGCCATCTTTAAGCAGAAAAATCCGCAAGGTGGCTCTTCGATTGAATTCAATGCTTGCACTTTTGCGTAACGGCGTTTGACGATTTTGGAAACAGAATGCATGTGAATTTAGTTTGTGTACAAAAATATTGTGCGAAAAATTTTAAAAAATTATAAAAATTAGCAGTTTATAAAGTCCGTGGATAGTGGAAACGACTAAAAAGTGATTAAAATTAAATAAAAGAAAGTGAAAAAGAATAATTAAGTGAAGATTTGTGCAATTAAGAGAGAAAAGGAGAGAAAAGGAGAGAAAAATAAAAATAAATACAAGTGAAAAGTAATTACATAGAAAATATTAAAATTGTGATTTGGCGAAATAAGAGGTCTTTCCAGTAAGTTTGGAGCAGTCAAACTCTTCGAAGTGCAGTCCTTCCAAGGTTCTAACTCGGCATAATGCGACGTAAGCCTGTCCCTTGGCGAAGAGTTTTTTTTCCGACGTACAGAAGTGCGTGGTTCACGGTACATCCTTGCATTTTGTGCACAGTGCAAGCCGATCATTTTCTTTCAAGTTGATGAAATAATTCATTAAAAATTTTAAAAAAGTATTTATTAATACATAGAACTGTCAAGTTTATATGATTCAATAGAAAATTTAAAAACGTGGTATACAAAAAGTTCTTTTGATCTTCTAATTATTAAGATTTTAATTTTTCCCATAGTCAATATTTTATAATGAATAAAACCATTGAAGTCTATAGCTACAAAATTAAAATTGTTTTTCTGAGAAATAAAGCTAAAATAAGAGGACGCCTGAGAACTACGTGTAAAGCATTTTATGATTTACTTTCAAAAGCAAAGAACTGAATTCAAAAATTGGTCTTTGCTAATAAGTATTAGAAAAATCCCGACAGGAAAAATTTCCACAGCTTAACCCTTACGTCGGCTCATCTGTCTTTTTTACTGTTCCCCAGTTCATACGCTATAAAATTAGGACATTTACCTATTTTTATAAGTTTTTCGCAGTTATAATTCCTTAATGCAAATCTACTGCCACCTCTCAATCTTGAAAAGGGTAAATAAAAAATAGATTATTCAACAAACATGCTAGCTACAACAATAAAACGAAGATCTTAGAAATAGAATGCATGCAGACTGACAGATAATTAGTACGGTTCAAGGCTTATCGGTCATACAGACCGGCAAAAATTTAAATCAGTTCAAAGCTCATCGGTCCAAAAGACCGACTATGCTTTACAAAGATTAAATTTACCGACAAAATGCGAGCGGGCGAAAATCTCCGATGTGTTGTACTTGAAGGTCAGGACCCGACTGAAGAACTCACAAACCATCAACAGTTTGATCACCCCCATCCCCGCCCCACCCTTCAGAACAGGTGCAATAGCGGTCGTCTAGACCGATGAGCCGACGTAAGGGTTAATACTGGGATCTAAGATTTGCGGGGTGAAATGATAATCCCGAGGGATACGTAAATTTCGCATAAAAAAATCGAAATTTCGCAACAAAAGAATACAATATATAAAATTTCGCATTTATTCGCAAAAAATATAAATTCAAAAATTTCGCGTTTATTAACAAAAAGCGAGGGGGGGGGGGCAAGGGGGGTCTATCATACCCCGGGCGCCACTCACAGAGGGGCGCCAAATGGTCCCCAAGACAAACAAGATTTTCTAAAAAGGTATCCCAAAAGGGTGCCAAAAAGGTATTGTGCCCCGGGCGCCAGTTATGCTCGCTACGTCACTGGCCTTTGCAAAGTTAAGGTAGCAGCATTTCGTTTCAATTAAAATCTGTATAACATCAACAGGAGTCTCTTGGCTGACTACTGTAAGTAGCTGAAATACCCTTGACTTTGACGCTCGAGAGACGTTCTTAAATCTACTAAACTATTCCACAAAACTTGATGGTTTATTTTTACAGTTAGATTTTTAGGTTCGACTCCGGTACGGACAAACTGTCCGGGTGAAATTCGGAGCACACCCGAAAGAGAGTGAGATTTCTCAGTTAAAGACCGCGGATGTTCTTAGTTAAGCAATTATGTTAATAAATTATTACTGGTATTACCCAATTTCACTTAAAAAGCCGTTTATCA
Source organism: Dolomedes plantarius (assembly GCA_907164885.2). NCBI lineage: Eukaryota > Metazoa > Arthropoda > Arachnida > Araneae > Dolomedidae > Dolomedes > Dolomedes plantarius. Next base: position 1,086,396 of record OU015503.1, read on the forward strand.
CCGAATTTTCGCCGAAAAGTAGTAAAAAAAATAATTTTCGCATTTAGTTGCTCATATCCGCAAATTTCTCATTTATTCGCATTTATTTCGTAAATACGAAAATTACGTATCCCTAATGATCCCCCATTCAGTTGTAGTTTTAATAGATTACAGCTTACAGCCCTTTTTCTCAAAGATTCTGGCTAATGACTGAGATAAAGCTTACAATTATAAACATTTTCAATCCAGAATTTGGCAAATTACACCCCAAAAGGTTATAACTCTAGGCAAATTACCAAAAATTTATGCAAATCTACGAAAAATGTCTGTATATAACCAATTGTTTCCTTAATGAGGTAAGCAGCTTAACTCGCTCTGTGTATGTTATTAAAATAAGTGCCTGGCGCAGTGGAAAACATACATAATTTAACCAAACGAATTGCCATAGAGTTTTTTTTCAACCAGAGCTATTGCTTTATCATATGTCCGAATTTTCATTCTTTTAAAACATAACTGAAGCTAAAAATTTGGCTATCCAAGTTACTATTCCATTCATGATGAAATTTTATAGTAACTGTCATATTTTTCTATGAAGCATAAAAAATCTAATATCTAGTACTATACCCAATTTTCCTTTAAAAGTAGATATTAGATTTTTTTACTAGTATACTATAAGTAGTTCTTTGCACTTGCACATTTCTTTATTTTATGTAATTACATGCGTTATTTCTCCAATAGCGCGATTAATTTGTACCACTTTACATGGAAACCGTGTTACACTACTGGCCAAAAGTATTGCAAGTTTGAGAAATCTAACATTTTTTGAAGAATAAGCCCCAAAAAACAATATTTTTTCAATGCATCTGATATTTTTTAATGTCAGTATGTTAAAAACAATATATGATTAAGTTATTGAACATAAATAATTATTTAATTTTATAAAAAATAGCATACAAAAAATGTACAGGTCATCAGAAATCGGCACCCATTTTGGTTCCCCGGAATAAAATGAAATAATTAAACAATTTCTAAGTTTATTTATTGTCAATGGTCAAAGTTGTATTCAAAGTTTTCTGAGCAGAAAAGATAATAAATGAGTGCAACTGAACCGAAAAGCATTTAATATGTTGTTGGGCCGCATCTGAAACTAAATTTATAATGATATATATAAAATATTTTTTAATGTTTGTAGCAAATTTTTCAAGCATTTTTAGGAAATCAACTAAAATATTTTATTTTGCTTCAGTATTTATAAAAGAAAACTTTTACTTAATTTCTTATAACAGATATAAAATAAAAGATGCTACGGGAGAATTCTAGAATTTTCAGAATTTTTGTCCATATATTCTCTATTTCTTTATAATCAATAATATTTTTAAACCATGAAGAGTAGAATAGAGCTTGTTTAAGTTTCCCAGAATGCAACATAATGTTCACAGACTTCTTAGAACTCTTCTTGTTTCTGATTACTCACAGTTCCGAAAAATCTGCATTCAGAATTTTTTGGCGGCTGTGACGTCGTGGTGTTACTTCTATTGTAAGCAGAAGTTAAAATAAAATAAATGCTGTTGACGCAATGTTCAGTTCAATAAGAAAATATAAAGAATGCCAATGGTTCTTTTAAAGATTTTCAAGAATAGTTTTCATTTTTCTTGTTAAAATAATCGGCATTGTTAAGGCCATAATGGACCATCAGATTGACAAAAATATGTCCCCAAAACGATTTTTTTTCTTTCAGAAAATGATTCTGCAACTCATCAGCTTTAAATTAAAAAGAAAGTATGTTCATCCGATCATTATTAACCGAGTTATAAGTATTTTTTGAAGCGTAAACAATGGAAATGTTGGTCAAATTAAAACTTTGAATACTCTTTTCTCAAAACAGGTTTTCATGTCGTTTCGGTAAGTTCAAAATGTTCCATGCGTCATAATTTTTCTTGAATTTTCATAAAATTTCATAAAATGATTATTTATATATGTTAGAATAAAACTTACTAATAATTTCATTATAATATTTTAAAACAACTTTAAATTTTTACAATCAAAACAAAATTTTGATAAAATTTTGCATAAAATGACTTAATTTTTATCGATTTCTTTTCTAGTTTTTATAAATATGACTGTAAAGGAAATATTGCTAGTAACTTTTATTATAACTATATAAAGCTAGCTTAAGAACGAAAATTAGATATCTGAGACAAAAATTGATGTGCATGGAGCATTTTTAAATAGAGTAATTAACAAACTGATTTTAATTAATATCTTAATTAATTACATTCTGATTTTTTTTATTTAGATTTTTCATCTCTAAACAACACTGTATAAGTATACAAAATTTCATAGCAATTGGTTGATAAATAAAAAAAAAAGTTTTTCATGGTCCATTGTTGCCTTAAAAGAAAAATTTTATTCTATGAACTTTTTCATAAAATACAAATTTATCTTGTTAGAAACTAAAAAAAATGCTTATGTAACAATTAAATGTTCCTATGGATGAATTAAAACTTTTGTTTTATTAAGCGATTCGAAGCAATTATGTGTTCAAATGACTCTCTTTTAATAAATTTTATCAGAATGAAAAATTTCATTTATAGACCATTAAGGGGGTCCGGGACATATTTTAAAAAAAAATTTATTTATTGAGTTAAAATTTTGAATATTTTTTATGGTTAACCATATAAGTTGTAAACAAAATCACTTAATAAAACTTCTCAAAATGTTTTTAAAAAATTTTAAAATTTAAATATTAAAAAAAAGTGGGGTAAATTAAAATTGTTATAACTCGAAATATTATTCGTCGAATTTCAATTCTTTTTCATTTATTTAAACAGAAATATATAAGTTTTAATTTTGATTCAGCATATTTTTAAAGATTAATTTAAAAAAAATTAAAAATATTTATATTAAAAATTACAAAAAATATGATGTAACATATTTTTAAAAAATCATATTTTCAAAAGTAAATATTTTTTTCAAATTTTCTGAATTAAAATTAAAGTAAAATAGTTGAAAAAGACATGTTTCAAGTTTCAACCATTTATCTTTAACGGTTTTTTACTTATAACAATTTAAAGACGAGAAATGGGGAAAAACCCATCAAGCAGAAAAACGCACTTACATGTTTAAACAACGCTTGGCTACTATTAGAATGTTGCCCAAAAAAAATAATAATTTCTCCTGATCTAATTAAGATAGAAACATGATTAAAACGTCATTTTAAGTGTAAAAGAAAACAGAAATTTTTAATGCAATAAAATTTTTTTCGAAAATTCGAAAAATTTTGTGCCCTGGACCACCTTAATGAAGTTTATTTGAAATCGAGCACACTTAATGTCTTCGACTCAAGAAGTGCTGGGTAATGACCATATTGGATTCGTGCAGCTCAATGTTTACTTAATGAGAAATATTTTCAAAGGACTGTCGACTAGGATTTAAGCATTTTTCTTTAAATTGCACACCGTAATAGAAAAAGAAAATTTTTACTGTGCTATATTTTCTAGGAATTTCGTCTACCAAAAGAAATGATGTGCGTTTAAAACACAGCACATCCCAATTTTTCTCCGAATAATTCAAATTTAGAAATATTATATGCGTTCGTTTTAAGAGGATGGTTGACTTTCAAATTACCAAAAATTGAACAAAAATTAGAAATTTTTCATTTATAAAATATGTAAATATTGGAATAAAATGCATTTAAAATGTGTAGTGAAAAGTTAAACGAACACTTGGAAGTTTTAGAAAAATAAGTATTAATGGTAGGTGAAAAAAACATCTTTTAAATTGCTTTTTCTCAAACTGCGTAATTTCCAGATTTGCAAGTCTTTGAAACGCTCCTTGCGTCATAATTTTTGGTGAAATTTTATAAAATTCAAAATAAAGATTCCTGTAATACATTAAAATAAAGTTATGTATCCATTTCAGGTTTCGACATCATTCAGATTATCAAAGTTTAACTTAAGTGCAGAAAAGTACAAAAATTTCCCGAAAATTCAGAGTCGAAGCATAAAAATATTACCTAAAAATTAAGTATTCAACGAAAGCACAAAGTAATGCATAACCCTGTTCAAAATGTATTTATAAGCAATATAATTGCAAAATTAAAGGGGAGGAAATAAAAATTGGACTGCAAGGAGGATTTCAAATAATAAATTAATAATTTAAATTTTTTAAGTATAAAAAAAGTTTAAATATTTATAAAAATTTGTTAGTTGTTTGATATAGTTATACTTTAATATATATATATATATATATATATATATATATATATATATATATATATATATATATATATATATATATATATATATATATATATATATATATATATATATATATATATATATATATATATATATATATATATATATATATATATATACTGTCCGACCACAGTACGAAGAACCACGGTTGGCATAGTGCCAAGACGATTCTATTCACGCTTTAGGGAAGGCTGCTGAGGAAGGAGGGGGAAAAGTCTCGTATTCTCTCGACATTCTTTAGAATCGGTTACTAACTGCGCTTGCTTACTTTTTCCTTGTCTGTTATTTTGATTATTATATTAAAATAACTGGATCCTTTACCCAACACAACTGCTCGGAATAAGTCGTTCCGTAGTGATTGTAAACGTATAATACACAATGTAATTAAATTGTGTGATAAAGAAGCACTAGAAGGAAATGTTATTGTTCCACTTTCGCAATCCCTAAAGAGAGCTAGTGAAATGACCGGGATACCAATGTCCAGTGTAAAAAGAATACGCAGAGAAGCAAAGGGTGAAGAAACACCAAAATTTGGATCTCCGGGGAAACGCCAGAAAAAAAGAACCACCGAAAACGTAGCTTTAGATAATTTTCATTGTGATGTAATCCGAAAATATCCACTCCTATAAAACTCCTATTTTTTAAATAGATTTGCTTCTTTCTTTTTATTATTTTGAAATTATTATTCACATATTCGATCAAAAATAAAGTTTTAAAAAATAACTTTAAAATTGCGGACAAAAAGCAGTCTGAAATACATTCCGCATTTCATAAACAAACACATCCGAAAATATGACGTTTTCCCCTATTTTCTAAGTAGACTAGCTTTTCTCGCGCATGCGTAACAGCTTCCAGGGACCTAGCTTCCGTGGTCGGACTGTATATCTATATACACATATATATATATTTATTTATATATATATATATATATTAATATATATATATATATATATATATATATATTAATATATATATATATATATATATATATATATATTAATATATATATATATATATACTAGATGAAAACCGGCACTTCGCTACGGAGTACATTCAAATTAAATACAACGGTCAATGTATGCAATTGATGTAAAAAAATACATATATTTATAAAAAAATCGTAAGGGATATTTTTATAGACAAAATAATGTAGAAGAAAATATTCAAATTAAATGTAATTGGACATACTAAAGAATATAGTACAGTTAATATAGTACAGTTTGAGGAACATATCTTTTATTGTATTTTATTATTTTTTTGGATAATGTTCAATCGTCTGCCGCATTAGAAAGAAAAAAATATTTTTTTTGTCTATTTAGTTGTTATGGACTTGACGATAAATGTATTTAAAGTACCAGAAAAAGAAATCACGTGATCAGCATTTCATAAATTAAATTCTAAAAATTATTCTTTAAAAATTCACCAAAAATCAGAAAATGAAGGTAAAGATTCGAAAAATATCTCATTTTAAAGGAACTTTTATGATCTTTCTCGTGATATAAATTTTATAACCATCAAATTATTATTTTGAATGCAAACTTTAAAAAAGTTACTAAAACAGCTTAAAAATTTAATTTAAAAAATCTAAGAGGATTTTCTTCAAAAATCTTTCTTAGTGCACCCCTACACTCTAAGAAGAATCTCCATGCAAAATGTCAGCCCTTTAGGTCCAGCGGTTTGGTCTGTGCGTTGTATGTCAGTCAGTCAGTCAGTCAGTTACGGAACTTATATATATATATACTAGCTGAAAACCCGCGCTTCGCTACGGAGTACATTCAAATTAAATACAATGGTCAACGTATGCAATTTATGCCAAAAAATAAATATATATATTTATAATAAATGCGATGATCAATGTATACAATTGATGTAAAATATATATCTATCTATATATATATATTTATAAAAAAATCGTAAGGGATATGCATTTTTTTTGGATAATATCCAATCGTCTGCTGCATTAGAAAGAGAAAAAAATATTTTTTTGTCTATTTAGTTGTTACGCACGTGACGCTAAATTTATTGAAAGTACCAGAAAAAGAAATCACGTAATCAGCATTCAATAAATTAAATTCTAAAAATTAATCTTTAAAAATTCACCAAAAATCAGAAAATGGAGTTAAAAATTCGAAACAAATTTCATTTTGAAGGAATTTTTATGATCTTTCTCGTGATATAAATTTTATAACCCTCAATGTATTATTTTAAATGCAAACGTAAAAAAAGTTTAAAAAACAGCTTAAAAATTTAATTTAAAAAAATCTAAGAAGAATTTTTGAAAAATCTTTCTTAGTGCACCCCTACACTATTAGAAGAATCGCCATGCAAAATTTCAGCCCTTTAGGTCTAGCGGTTTGGTCTGTGCGTTGTATGTCAGTCAGTCAGTGAATGAATGAATGAGTCAGTTACGGAACTGTTTTATATATATAGATAGATATGCAAAATTTCATTTGATATGCAAAATTTCACTGATGTAAAAAATTTCAAAAATTGCTTTGTAATGTCTACCATCCTCTTAAGGAGTGAAAAAGATATCCGAGTTAAAAAATTTCTTTCGCTATTACGGGGTGAAATTTTTAAAAAATCTTTCAATTCCAATCGACAATTCTTGGGGAAATTTTCTCCATGGGTTGACATTGAGATGAACAAATCTGATAGGCCTACCGAGTGGTCTTAACGTAAAAAAACATGCTGCCAAAAGTTTTGGTAATATTATTTTAAGAAGTTTTATTCATCTAAAATAAAGATTTTTTTCACGCTTCCGAAAAATAAGCTTGCTTACAAGCTATCTGAAATTATTAACCTTAAAACATTCTTGGGACGCCTGGTGGCGTAGTGTTTAAAAATTTCAAGGTACCACACCACAGATCCAGGATTCGATCGTGTAACAGAGCAAGGTCGACTTGGCTTTTAATCCCTTGAGTGGGTCGATAAAATGAGGACCAAGCATGTTTGGGAACTAACTCTGGGGGTCACGCGATGGGTTGACCACCTGTCCGAGACATATGCTGTATGGCATCCCAAGCCCACTGTCAAAAAAGCGGAGATGGGCACCACAGGCCTTGGCCCACAATGGACTGTTGCGCTATTGGTTAGTTACAACATTCTTGGAGCAATAAATGCTCCAACTAAAGGAGGTTCGTGCTTTCGAAGCTTTGTTAAGGCCCTCACATTCGAAACTTCAGTGAACGAGGTTATTTTGTTAATGTATAATATTTACAAGATAAAAGAACTTTTTATATACCACGTTTTTAAATTTTCTGTTGAATCATATAAACTTGACAATTCTATGTATTAATAAATACTTTTTTAAAATTTTTTTTGATAAATTATCCCATCAATTTGAAAGAAATTGAAGTTAATTGGAAGTTTAGGGGACAAGGGACCTTCAAATTCGAATTTTTCAATTTACAATTTTTAACTTATATACAAATTGAGAATAATTAATTTTCTATTTTACTACATTAAAAACCCTTAAAATTCAAAATAAGGAATTTTTGGTGGAATAATGCATGTTTTTAAAATTTTTTTTCGAAAATGCTAAAGTTTTCCAAAATGCACTATGCGCATTCTATAGTAATTAAAATCGTTAAATTTTGTATTATAAGTTTACCATATGTATATAAATATAAAAGTGCATTTATTTTTTTTTGTGTGAATCAAAAGTCTTAAATATATTTTTTTTATATTCTGCATGTTATTTTTTAATGTTTTTATGTTTTTACTTTTATTTATGGTCTATAAATTTGAAAAATATTTGTAATTTGAAAGAATTATGCACAGTTGTATGACAAGTACTTCAATTGACAATTCTGAGAAATTTGGAAGATATCAGAAGAAAATGAATAAGCGTGGAGCTTTTTGAAAAATTGTAGCATTTTTGAAGAATTCTTTTGATAAACAGGTCTTATTCCACCACAAAATACTTAGTTGTGAATTCTAAGTATCTCCAGTATAGTAGAAAAGAATATTAATTATACTTATGGTGTATATAAATTAAAATATTGAAATTTAAAGAAGAACGATATTGAAGGTCCCTTGTTCCCTTAACTTGCACTTAACTTTTCGTTCCCGTCCCACCGATAGATGACTGCACCAGTCTACAAAACAAAATTAACTGAAAATGAAATCAAATCTGCTTAAAGATGGCTAAAAGTATTTAAAAAATGCATTGTCATCGTGTTCTGAGCTATTCTAAAAGTTTCAAATGTCTAGCTAGTCGGGAAGTTAGTTAAAAATCGATTGCAAGATTTGTACCGGACAAACAAACAAACACACACACACACACACACAAACAAGAAAGCGAGTTAATAAAAACATGGTAAAAAATAATCGAGTTCTTAATGTAACAGGAAACGCCGTTGATTTATCTGATTAAAGCTGTTCCTGCTCATCAAAAACTCTACTAAAATACAGTTAACGGATTTTTTCTTTAAACTACTTATAGAGTAATTAAGCTCACTTCTACCCAGACTTGGGTGTATATAATTTGAAGTGGCACTCTATTTGAGTTATATACGAACACAGTTTATACATGAAACAATGTTTATTGAATTCGTTGTTCATATATAATTGGCTTTTACAGCAATAAGCATACGTACTACTTGTACGGATTATATAAATACAGCTTTCAAGAACAATATATTTTCAATACTCACAAACAGTAAGTCAAACCAGCAATTCTGCCACGTAAACTTTGGGCCCCCCTAAGCACTAGCTCAGGATAGTACTGAAGCTGCATACCTCGTAGCTCCCTATCGCTTATCTATCAACTTTAACAACCTTTTTTCACCCTAACCACCTCTTTTTAATTAATGACGCTGCATGGTATTTATACTAAGCGCGTATGCCGAAATTAGCATATCTAAAGCAGCTTCTTTAATTCATTCACTCAAAAGTTCGATTCTTGTAAATCGAATCTTGTGTATACCTTACATACTCTTTTTGGTTTACTAAAAAATATTTAACTTGTACAGAAGAAAAAGACTTGAAAACTTCTTGGAGTAAAGTATTTTTTTGAAATCAAAACATTTAGGAGCATAGGAATTTTCGTTTTTTTAAAAAATTTTTCCTCATAAAAAATTACTCCATTAAAAGTTTCGTAAATGCAATTTCAAAAGGTTTTCTTGGTTGAACAATGCTCTTTTTCCACTGTGCTGGTTTTTTTTCCCCCAGCGAGGCTGGTACTTCGTCCGGAGGATATTGACCCATCCCCCTATTATATGACCACTATATCAGTGAGTTAATAGTGCTCCCTATGAGGGGACAGCACGGGAATGTCCATGCCTTATGTGGGATTTGAACCTGAGCTAGCAACATGGAAGCCCAAGACGCTAAGCAGTAGATGTGGGCTGTTACTACTAAAAAGTAATCTTGTACATAAATTATTTCAAATATGGAATTTTGAAGCATTATTTATGTACCAGATTAAACTACCTAAAAAAGTTTTCATGCCTTGAAGTTTTTAAATGCCATTTGAACAGAAAATTTGAAACAAACAAAACATGCTATTTTATGAAAAATAATGTAGGGTGCAAAGAAATGAAAGAAAATTTGAAAGATTCATCTTAAAACAAAAAAAGTGAACAACATTTCTACTATTCAGAAGCGTTGTTAACACAATATTAATGGAAATAAGCTTCCTTTTCAGTTACAATATAGAATATTTTTCTGGTACTTTAAATAAATTTATCGTCACGTGATAACAACGGAATAGACAAAAAAATTTTTTCTTGCTAATGCAGCAGACGATTGGACACTATCCAAAATATACAGAGGCTGTTTTCACACATTTTTTAGACGATGTATATTGTATTCACAAAACTAAATTACATAAAATTCTTGTGTTTTAAATGTTCTATTTGACATCCCTTATTCTGAACTAACTCTCGACACCGCGATTTCCAGGATAATAATGCTTTTTGAAGTGTCAGAAGAGGTATTCTATCCCATTCCTCCTGAACAGCTTTCCAGAGTCCTGTAAGGGTTTTGGGACGACGTTTGGATAATGCAGATTTTAAAAGTCCGAAAGCACAAAAATCCATATGTGATACATCGGGAGATTTAGTAGGGATATCAGTGAAGGGTATGGCCTTGATACCAGTTTTTTGTTCCATTTCTTTTAGGAAATTTACAGTGGATTTTCATGTGTGACTGCTAGCTTTGTCCTGATGGAGTCTCACAGATTGATGGCACTGTGGGTAAAGCGATGGTATTTCATTCAGAAAAATTGGCGATAAAATATGTTCCTGATAGTATTTGGAGTTAATCTTGACATTTTTTCCACTCTCTTTATTTTTAACTTGCAATTATAAGAAAAACCAGCAACAATCATGAGTCCCTTAGAAAAACATTCTTTCGATTCTTTGAACCATGCACTTAAATTTTTTTCTCCCCTTTTATGATAATAAATGGCTCTTTTTTTGTTGCAATCATTTAAATACACCCATGAATCATCTATTGTGACAATTGTTTTCCATTTTTCTTTGGATAAGTGTTTCTCATATAGAATTCTGCAGCGTTTCCTGCGTTCAGCGATATGATTTGGAAGAAGACAATGCACATTGCGTTTTTTCGCTTTCTTAAGATTTAAATCAACGTTTATCATTTTGTTTACAGTGGACACCGAGCATTTTAATGATTTTGAAACTGTCCTTTGACTAGGGGGATTTTCTTTTAACATTAAGGGGACTCGGTACATCTCATTTTGTCGAAAAATGACCAAATTGACGAATTTCATATTTTTATTCTAAATTATTCCTTCACATGTCTAGAAGATTCCACCCAAATTTCATGTCATTCTGATAAATATTTAAGGAGTTATGGTTAATTTTCGTAACCCATATCTTTCATTTTCCCTTTAAATGTCCCTTTAAATCCCAGCTGCTTCAATGTTTACAGCTGAGATCTGATCGTCTCCCTGGTTTATTGTAAAAATAATTATTTTTTTATCGATGCTGCTTTCAAAGTTCGATTATCCACAACCGTAGCGCCAACTTGTTTACATTTACGAGTGCTGAACACTGTTTTTTTTTCATGGATTGCGTTTTATAATTCGAGTTCGTTTAGAGAAGTGGAAGCTTCGTTCATTTTTATTTATTTTGTGTGTTCTTCTGAAATCATGCCTAGAAGGAAAAGAAAATCTGTTCTTGCAACAGAAAATAATAATAAAAGATGGAAAAAACCGAAGGTAACATAATAAGTGATAGTAGTGCAGAATCACGTTGCATGAACACAAGCATGTCATCAAACAGTTGTGCTCGATTGCAGAATTTTCAATCTTGTAATCAAATAGAAACAGAAAATATTAATGGTGAATATATTTTTGTAAATACTGTTGAACTGTGAAATTTGTTTTCTAATGTGAAATGTGTAGATTGTGGAAACATATCTCTCAAATTAGACTGTAGCAGTGCAGTTGGCTTTTACAGAAATTTAAAACTTGTTTGTTTTGAGTGCACCAATGTATTATCAGACACTAAAAGGAAACAAGAATGTTCTAATTTAAATATTCAAGTTGACAGTGCCTTTTCTAATATTGGGAAAGGATATACTGTTATTGAAAAATTTTGTATGTCAATGAATATGGCCCCATTTTCTTCACGAACTTATATGAGGTGTGTTGAAAAGCTTAACTCTGCAACTTATACTTTATCAAAAAATATGTTCGAACAAGTTCATAAGGAAGTGAAAGAAGCTTATAGATCAGGTTCAAAAACTTCAGCTATTTGTGATATTTCTGTTTCCTGTTTGTGATATTTCTGTAGAAATTAAAAAGCAAGAATGTGTAAATCGCGTAAGTAAGAGATTAGGGACAGCTTTGCGAAATGCTGTTAAAGATTGGCGTGTTCGTGGTGTCAATTTAGGAGGCAAAGGGCATGGTAGTCTTAAGGAAACGACAATAAAAAAGCTCACAAAATACTATCAAAGAGCAATTTTACAGAACAAGGGTGATGTAAATAATATGAAAACTGCAATATATGCTACATTGTTCCACAGTATTTCAACTGACCAAAAACCACAGCACCACAAATGTCCAAGTGGGGCTGATTCATGGTGTTTCTATCAGTCTGCAGTTTCGAAAGGTGTAAAACCAGGAAATCATAAGTTAAATGTTGGAACACCAATTAAAGAAGAATTTTTACCAAAGATACTTCCTATTTACCAACGACTAGCATCAAATGAACTTTTAGAAAAGTGCATTAGTTACAAAACGCAAAATGCAAATGAAAGTTTGCATAATATGATTTGGTCTAGGTGTACCAAAGACATATTTGTGTATAAAAAACGTGTAGATCGTTCTGTTAGACAAGCAATTTGCGAATATAACAAAGGTGTGAGTTTTACATTAAAAGGAGTTCATAAAATACTAGGAATAAAGTCAGGGTGCCATACATAAAGACTTGCAAAAACGTTAGATATGCGAAAACAATCTTTTCGAGAAAGACGAGCTACATCTAAATATCAATATGTAAGAAAAATTGTAAAAAATGCAAAAGCTAAAAGAGAAATTGTAGAAAAAAAGAGAGAAGGAATTACTTATAGTGCTGGCTACTTTTAAATCTATTGGAAAGTAATTGACCCTTGTTCATTAAATTTAGAAATTGAAATATTAAAATTTGGTGGTTTCAAAATTCATATCTTAAGCTATTAATAGTTTATGTTTATTATTATTTAGGATTTATGACAGTAGTGCATCTTATTATAAATATATAACAAGTAAGTAGTATATATTATGCCTTAATTTTTGCACATTTACAGCATTTGTCTATTTCAAGATAATTTTACTGCAGTAAACGAGTGGATAACAGCTTATATATGCATCTCAATTATTTAAATTAAGGTTTCTAGCTTTTATTTTTTGTTGTGAAAACAAATAATATATCCTATTATTGTTGGCAAAAAAGTTTTCATGAAGTAAGATTATATTTAATATGGTTTTTCTATAAATGAAATCTTTAAACTCATTTTTCTCAGTTTGTGATTTTTCAAATTCTCCCCATCTTCGAAATGCTAAGGCTTCTACAATTCTAATGCAAATGGTCTAATTTTTTTTTTGCTTAATCTTGATACTTACTGTATCAAAACTTCTGAGTGGTTTTTTGATATCTATGAAAAAACTTTTTAAAAAAATTTATGAATCTAAAAAAGTACTATTTTCTATCGTTTTTTCCATATGCAACCACATTTTATTTTTTTTTACCCTGATCTACTTATTTTATTTAAAATCTGCTCAGAAGTTTTATGTAGTTAGGTATGATGAACAAGTGGTAAAAAAATCTAGTTCCAAATATAAAAATTAAAAAGAAGTAGGAATTTGAAAATTATTGAATTTTTTTTAAAAAATTCAAATTTTTATAAAAAATTATAAAAATGTTAACAATTTGAAATGTTTTATTATTTTGTATCATTCAGACTTACTTAAATATGATTTCAGAATTTTAATATAGGCATTATTTAAGAAAAAAAAATTTTTGGTACCGAGTCCCCTTAAACAACGTACCTTTGCAAAAGTCAAAGATGTCCGTTTTTTCCTTGGATACTTGTTTGGAATTTTTGTCCCACTTGAGGCTCCAATTTGACGTTTTTTCCCTTTCTTGTTGACGATATTACCCATCGACGCTTTAGATATCACAAAACCATGACTCTCACATCGTTTTTGGATAACGGAGTATGCATATTTCTCTTCGGAAAGAGCGTAAATGTAGCCTTCGAACCACTGCTTTGTTAAAAACGCCATTTTGAATAAAAACAAAACTTTCAAGCCGTAGACGATAATTTTGACTTTTAAAAACATAGTACAATTGCAATTATTTCTTTTGCAGCAAACGATTTTTTATTACCGCTTACCAAAATCGTCTAAAAAATGTGCGAACAGCCTCTGTATTAAAATACAGTAAAAGATATGTTCCTCAAACTGTACTATATGAACTGTACTATATTATTTAGTATGTCCTATTAGATATAATTTGAATATTTTCTTCTACAGTATTTTGTCTTTAAAAATATCCCTTACGATTTTTTTATAAATAAATATATATATATATATATATATATATATATATATATATATATATATATATATATATATATATATTTTACATCAATTGTATACATTGATCGCCGAATTTATTATAAATATATATATTTATTTTTTTGGCATTATTTCCATACATTGACCATTGTATTTAATTTGAATGTATTCCGTAGCGAAGTTCGGGTTTTCAGCTAGTATTACACACACACACACACACACACACACACATATATATATATATATATATATATATATATATATATATATATATATATACATATACATAAATAAATAAATAAATATATATATATAGTGTGTGTGTGAACTTAGTTGAGAAGAGAATAATTAATGTAAATTTAAGGGGGCTTCGATATTAAATTATTTTCATGACGCGAGAAAAACCAAAGTAATTCAGAGTTCCAGACGAGCGAAATAAATAGTTGGTTTTTCCCCGGCTTCGAGAGTGACTTTCGGTTCGCAATGAAAGAAAATCGCGTAGAGAGAATTATTTTTAGTATCAGGTACAGGAGTTAGGCACGAGGAAGACCTTCGGGAGTCTCTTTTGGGGCTCTGCGCATGTGCCGATAGAGTACATGTGCAGAGTTTGACCGTGAGATGGTGAGAGCGCGTGATAAATTTGTTGAGGACTGACGTGTGTGTCACCGCATCTATAATTCCGAAATGGCGAGCTCTCAGATATATGATATTTTGGAGCAATGGTTACTGGAAGAAAGATAATAAACTTGGTTTAAGTCAAACTATGTGTGTTTCCTGATGTTGGACTACCTTCTTTTACGCCACCGGACCACCACTGACTGCAACAACATTTAATATAGCGAGCGTAGTCTTATGTTCGACAAGAGTCGACAGTGCTTCGATCTCCGGGGGCCCAAGAAATAAAAATCTTTGGATAGCACAAAGGTGCGAAGTTTTACAGCAAAAAAAATTCAACGGAATAATCAAGTGACCTTTGTATACAAAAACTTACAGAGAAGGAAAAATAGCGTCTTTGGATTTAAATTTGAGCGGAGCGCGCGTCAGAGGTGAGAGATCGAAACAATGGCACGGATTGAATCGGGTTAATTAATAGTTATTGAATAAAGGATTTAGATGTAAACAAATTGTCTTTAATTCCACAGGCCTACGATGTTACTATATGTTATATATATTTAAGAGTAAGTAGTAGGGGAACGAGTAAGAGAGAGTACGAGAATTTAAGCTCGTCTATATATATATATATATATATATATAAATAGTTTGAGAAAATCTTTCTCTAAACATTCTTGGTTTAAAGAAGGTTCTAAAAACATTTATTCGCTTGAAAAATTTTGTTAACACTATTTTAATGGAAAGCTATATTAAATGGAAAAGCTTATTAATTTATCTTTTAAACAAAATTGCACTGACCAGGAAATATATACTCTTAACTATCAGCTGTCGATTAGTGTAATGTACGCTATATCCAGCACTAATAATGATCTTTTTGCTTTCCCCAACACTTCTGAAGTGGACGATTGATGATCTGCCGTGACGGCACTGAAACATAAAGGTCAAATTTATAAACAAAGCAGTCATCCTCATTTCATTAGTGCTTTCAGGAGAAAACTCCGCGAATATTTCACAGAAGCATGTTCGGCCGGGCAGGCGGGAGGGCCGACTCCCTTCCCGTGATATTGAGATGAATCTATGCGCGAAGGATAAGCGTAATTAAGTTCCATTTAATTGAAATGACGCATTAATTTTCATTTTGAGAAGCATCTGCCGTTATTAATCGCAGAATAATCACGTGATGCGCGTAGGGCAGTTGTTGTTACTTTCTCGGAGCCATATGCACGCGGCGTCATATTTTACATCGTCCAGTGCGAAACTTTTTGGAGGGGTTTGAAAGTTTTAATTAGAAAAAGAAAACTAATAAAGAGCGTTTATTTATAAAATAGCATAGTTAGAATTTTTGTTGTCTTTAATATAAATAAGAAACTTTTGTTGACAGAATCTTTAACAAGAATACAAATATTTACTATTTGCAAACAAGAGAATAAAAATGAAATCAATTATTCTAGAGGCAGGTTTCCGACAAGTGATGAAAACAGTCGGTTGATAAAGCACAAGAATTTATCTATCTAAAGGGAACAACATTTAATAAGAAAATATAAACTACGAAAAGGTTCAAAATTAAAAAAATTTCCTTAGGAGGATCCAAATTTTATCATACCCCAATACAAAGTTTTTATGAGAAACGTTTGTTTTTCGCAGATAGATTTTTCACAGTTGCGTTGTTTTCAGATTCTAAAGGGCAAAATTATAAGATCGGAACCTTTTAATTATATATATATATATATATATATATATATATATATATATATATATATATATAAATATAGAGACAGATATGATGTTATACAGATATGATGACGTAGTATGTTAGACAGATATCATGAAAAATGTAAATAAAATGCTACATAAATAAAAATTACATACATTTTACAAATCTATAAAATAATTAATACGAATAATTAAGAGTTTAACTTGAGTCATAAGCATATCATACTCTAAATTATACTACATAATACAATATAGTTAGCTAATCACATACATGACATTCAATATCGTTATACTATGATTCCAATTTAATCATAATACACGTTGATAATTTCCCGTATAAGATCAAATTTAACTTTCAGTTAGGGCTAAATTTCAGTTTTAGTTATGATAGGATTGACATAAATACATTCGACGATAACCATTACCGTGAATCGTTAAAACCAGAGAAATAAAATTCAGTAGCTTCAATACTATTTACTAAATAACAACTTGGAGAAACAATTGTATCGGAAGGAAACACTAATGGCGGGAAAGACCAAAAAGCATTTGTCTGACATTTAAAAAGCAAGAAATCCCATAAATGTAGTGAAGCTTTGTTTGCTTAAAGTGAAAGACTAACATTGTCTGGGTTTTGTCGTTAGATATTCCTCTAGACAGATTAATTACTTAAAATATAATTTGGTAAAAAAGATGTTTCCTAAACAAGATAAGGGTTAATTTAATGAAAATTTAGGTTTTAAAATGCTTATCTACACATTAAGTGCATTGTTTCGTTCCACGTGTAATGAAAATGGCTGGAACTCTTAGACTTTGGGGAGATTAACCTATTTTACTGAGTTTTTCTGGGCATCTTTTTATTGTGAGAGTTAGAAAAGGAAATGATTAGGTATACATCAAAGTGAGGAGATTGTTCATATGTCAAGGCAACAGCTTTAAAATTAGAAGACCAGATAAATTTGGCTGTTAAAATATGACTATGAATTTTGGCATTTTAAAAATTCAGATATATTTATATACAGATATCTCTGTGTGTGTATGTGTGTGGGCGTAAACAAACACACACATACATGAGTTTGGGAACTAAGTATAGATTACCTAGTACTAATAATAATAAGAAAATTATAAGTTTCTTAAATGCTGATTTAGATAAATTTATATACAAAATAGCTATTAATTATTCTATACCTACAGAAGCCTTCAACCAATGGAAAATTAATTTACTTAAGCTAGTACATTCTATACTACCCAATCATAGTAATTTCATTATTAATTCCTATAAACACTTGAAAGATGCTATAACAAAATTACAAGAATATTTTATAATCACTTGTGTAGATAAAGCAGCCAACAACTATGCAATTATTTGTAAAAAATATTTTGCCATAAGTTTAAAAAAACAGCTAGAAAATAGTGATCTTTTTCAGCCTTTAAAAGAAACTACTAGTATTATTATTAAGAAAATTATAGCAAAATATAAACTACTGGTATATCATCAAACAACTATCTCTTTCCATATATTACTTTAGTTCCTAAATTTCATAAAACACCTATTGCTTTTATAGCAGTAACCTGTGGTCACAACACTTATGCTACTAAAGCAGTGTAATATTATTAAATTACCTTAAATTAATATATAAAAATATAACATCTGGTGCTTGTGGTATAATTGATAATAGCTTTAGTCTAATTAGAAAACTACAATCATTAGATTATTGTAAAACAGTAGTAACTTATGATTTTTAAGATCTATTTAATAATATCAATATAATAATCAATATAATCAATTTAAATAGAATAATCATAAAGTTAGTAGAAAATAATATTCAATACTTAGGCAAAGAAATTAAACTAACTCGTTTCAATAGGCTCTTAGATTTTGTAACTAAACATAATTACATAGTTCATAATAATAGTATATACTTACAGACCAAAGGTGTACCACAAGGTAGAAATGCTTCAAGTATGCTAGCTAATTTATACTTACATTATTTTGAAATTAATAATATAGATAATTGCAATTACAATATATTTAGGTATATAGATGATATAATAGTAATTAATAAAAGTAATAACCATATAGACTTAAATTTTTTCCCTCCTAATATGGAACTAATTAAAAGTAGCCAAAATAATATTAATGTAAACTTTTTAGATATTAACATTAAATTAAATTCTCATAGCAAATTTACTTTTGACTTCTACGACAAAAGATCTGACTATAATTTTAATATTGTTAAATTTCAAAATTACCTAACCTGTTTACATAAATCTGTTTTTAATAACATTATTGTAAATCAGTTAGTTCGTATAAATAGTCTGTGTTCTAAAGACAATAGGAATAAGCATATTTTAGACTTGATAGCTGTGCTAACACGTAATTATTACCCCGAAAGTCTATCCAAACACATAATTGGTTGTTTTAGTTTTAATGAATAGTTTGTTCTGTTGCAATTAGTAAGTAAATCATAATAATAAGAAAAAAATAGAAAAAATAACTACTAAAAATAAAAAATAAAAAATAAAAAATAAAATTAAAATCTTAAGTAAAAATAAAAATAAGATAAAAAATAACTCTTAGTAATAATAAAAAAACTAAATTAAAAAAGGTTTAATAGTCCTAAAACAAAGTATCCATAGTAGGTCAGGTTCTGTGATTCCATAATCTCCAAGTTTTGTGGCGTCGGTCATCTTGTGGTTACTTATTCTTAACTTCCACTCTGTGTAGCGCCAGGCTTGGTGTTCTTTGGTTAAGTAACTCTTTATTCAATTCTACAGTTTTTCATGGATTGTACGGTGTCTGAGTATGTTTATTGTATAGATCATACTTATCTGAATTAATCCATTGGTTTTTAGACAGTATTGACACCGCTGAAGATGAAATATTGTCTAAAACCTCCTTCAATCTTATCTTTTCGTGTTTTTGGTTCCTGGCTGTAGTAACTTTTGTGCTCATACTCGTTTTTCTCTTTCAACTTTATCTCTTTCAACTTTATATATATATATATATATATATATATATATATATATATTAATGCAAACTGTTGGAAATAAACATCTTACGAAACTTCTCGGCTAAATCACTGGAAAATTTGAAAAATTGTTTTATGTGATATAAAGAGGTTTTTCTGAACACAAAACTGAGATGTTAATTTGTTAATATAACTCAAGCGTAGACGCAATGCGATAACAGTGTTATGATTCATCATTAATTTCAATAACTTAGAGCTTACAGCATTATTGCTACCTTTTGGTCATGGGAGAATCAGGTTTGTCATAATTTTTGTTTTGTTTGTCCATATTTCATATAACAGCCTATTACGGAAAGAGTGAAACGTGCTAGCTGATAACATTCTACGCTATGCAAATTATTAAGTTTACGGGAACAAATATATGTTCATTTTGAGTATAAAAAAGGAACATTTAACCAAAAATGCGTTTAATTTTTATTACGAATGACTCTGTAGTTTCAATAACAGTCTTAAAACATACTGAGATACAAAGTCTTGAATGCTAATGCGGATAATTAATTGAGAACTGATTCAAGGTTGTAAATCTTTATAATTACCCCCCCCCCAAAAAAAAAAAATTTAATGAATAAATCGTGGAGTATCAAATTATCAGGAATTACTCACTGATAAATTAAAAGAATTTATATAAGAAAAATATTTTACTAAAGAAAATTATGTTAATTAAATAATTACAATTTATTACCATAATTTAAACATATATATTTTATTTGAATTAAAATGCATTTATCGAGCTAAAAAATCCCACCGCATAAAACATATGCTTTGATGGCTGATGTTCATACCACTGATCCACCACAGAACCTCTCAAGCTTCCGTAACAAATCTCCCCTTCTCTCTGAGACTGAAAGCAATGCCTGACCTAACCCTTCTCAATGAAATCATTTAATCTTGCTACAATGTTTTTACACCGACCACTATTAATAAATTCTCCAATTTATTAATTCTTTCTTTATACGATCCGTTAGCTCTGGAATCAAACCTAAAACCTTCCACTTTCCAGATAGAAGGGCTAGATGTTCCACGTCAGTGCCATGTTATAGTTATCATAAACGAATACGACAAAAAGGCTCTTCATCTATATATATAAAACAGTTCCGTAACTGACTGACTGACTGACATACAACGCACAGACCAAACCGCTGGACCTAAAGGGCTGAAATTTTGCATGGCGATTCTTCTTATAGTGTAGGGGTGCACTGAGAGAGATTTTTGAAAAATTCTTCCTAGATTTTTTTTAATTAAATTTTTAAGCTGTTTTTGTATCTTTTTTTAAGTTTGCATTTAAAATAATAATTTGAGAGTTATAAAATTTATATCACGAGAAAGATCATAAAAATTCCCTTAAAAGGAAATCTTTTTCGAATCTTTACCTCCATTTTCCAATTTTTGGTGAATTTTTAAAGATTAATTTTTAGAATTTAATTTATTAAATGCTGATCACGTGATTTCTTTTTCTGGTACTTCAAATAAATTTATCGTCACGTGCATAAAAACTAAATAGACAAAAAAATTTTTTTTCTTGATAGTGCGGCAGACGATTGGACATTATCCAAAAAAATATTAAAATACAGTAAAAGAAATGTTCTAAAAACTGTACTAAATTAACTGTACTATATTCTTTAGTATTCTTTATATTAGATTTAATGTGAATATCTTTTTCTACATTATTTTGTCTATAAAAATATCCCTTACGATTTTTTTATAAATAAATATATATATATATATATATATATATATATATATATATATATATATGTATATATATATATATATATATATATATATATATATATATATATATATATATATATATATATATATATATATATATATATATATATATATATATTGGCCAGTAGCGTACGCAGAAATTTTCAAAGGAGAGGGTTATAGTCCAGTCAAATTAGGTTTTCATTTCGCATTAAATGAAGGGGTTGAGATTTTTTCAGGAATGTGTAGGGGTTGGTCCCC
This sequence comes from Dolomedes plantarius, assembly GCA_907164885.2. Taxonomy (NCBI): domain Eukaryota; kingdom Metazoa; phylum Arthropoda; class Arachnida; order Araneae; family Dolomedidae; genus Dolomedes; species Dolomedes plantarius. Next base: position 1,107,992 of record OU015503.1, read on the forward strand.
TGAACAACGCCTAATAAAGTCCCCTCGATTTCAGGCTCCGCGGGGGGTGGGATGGGGTCCAAAGGTCACTTTTTTCAGTTTTCGGCGTTTATCTCGAAAACAGGGTGTGGCACAGAAAATTGTCAAACCCAAAAATTAAAGCTTATAAAATTCCCTTCCAAATGGTATATCCATGTTTGTACCCAAGTGTTACCGTAGACATAGACATAGACATGGTACATTAATGAGGCACCAGAGAGCAGGGCTCCATATCCTCGGTATGGATATTTTTTGTGGCTATATTTCCGTTCTCAGGATTAAAAGAAAAGTGTTGACTTGAAAGTTAGAATAATAATAAAAATATTAATAATAATAATAAATAAATAAATAAAAATAAATAATACTAATACTAGCAAAAAATAAATAAGTAAATAATGTGGCAGGTTTTATTTAAAAAAATCACGGTAGCAGACAATTAAGCAAAAATTAGTAAGGATAGTCTTGAGGTCGATCCATCAAAAAAACGCAGGTCAGAACCAGAAGCAACGGCAAATGTAAATTAAAATTTAGAAGAGGTTGGAGGGAGAGTTAAGAAAGGGGAAGGAGACCAGGGTGAATAATCAAAGTGGCCTTAGGATCCCTTGGGTAGTAGTCGGGGAGGTTAGCTATTTCTTCGTTGTCTATTGAATATAATCTTTTGTAGAAGTTAGATGCGAGATGTTTAATGTGTTGCCGAATGGGTTAGATTCTCAGATCCCTGTGAATAAGTACGTTTATAAGGTACCAGGGCGCCTTCCTAATACCGCGGAGTGTTTTATTTTGAATTGTCTGCAATCGCTGGATATGGGTGTCATCCGCTGAGCCCCAAACAGGAACGGCGTACAACAGGATGGGACGCAGTACGGTTTTATACAAGAGTAGTTTGTTATCTAAACCCTTTTGATTCTGGTACAGGAGGTGGGCGATATCCTTACGGGCTTAAAAAAATTTTTCTAATGTTATGTTCAATATTTTTCTTCCATGTCAGTCGACTATCGAGGTAAATTCCTAGGTATTTGCCCTCTCTCTCAAAGTGAACCAGTTGATTGCATACTGTGACCGGAGGAAGTGGAATTCTATTGAAACTGAAAAAAATAGCTTTAGATTTTGAAGGACTTAACCTGAGCCTCCACCGTTCGAACCATCGTTCAAGAATTCCAATATGTCTCTGTAGGAACTTGTGCATATATTTAGTATTTTGATGCTTAGGTAGTATTGCCGTGTCATCCGCAAGCATGGCTAGTGTAGTGAATGGAGAGTTAGGAATGTAATTCATAAAAATATTAAAAAAGATAGGTGGTAACTTAGAGCCCAAGTGTTACCGTTTTCGAGATATGAGCCGTTGAATATGAAATTTTTTCAAAAATAGTGGTAGCGGTTCAGGTATCTCGTCAAACTTCTTCTTCTAACTCTTTCCCCTTCCATTTCTCAGAAAACTCGTGATTGAGAAAGTTGTAGAGCGAAAGATTTCCTTCAAAAATGTGTAAAGTTATGCTAATTTATCTTCACCAGGTAAATAGTTAGAACGTTTTGAAGTTTAGGGGTACTTTTCAACATTTTGCTAGTAAAATGCTCGTCACTCAAGTTTCGTTTCCAAGGTCAGTAACTCTCTTAATCACTTTGTGTGCTGCTTAATTAGATACGTATAGCATTCATAACCCATATAAATAATAAATTATTTATACCTGTACGTATAATGTATATCTCATAATATACAGAAGAACACTTGTAGTACAAAGGAGGAAGTAAGAAAACAAACCAAAATGTATAAAAGTGTCACTTTAACTCAGATCATTTTGGAAAATTTAGATACCACACCATATGAAAAAGAAAAAGTAGTTCAGTTACTTCTGACCTCAGTAGAAATTACTCCACATCACATTTCCACAAATACCTCCCTTGCCAGCATTCAGTGGAAATTGAGCAACGAATTGTCATGTCTCAAAGGTAATGGGCCAACAGCAGCTTTGTGGGTCCAGTACTTTGAAATGGTGGTGTTGATGAAAAAATTCATTGCAGCACAGCGCAACTGAGAAGATCATATGACAAGCGCCCAACTGATGATACCTTACTTCCATGCCAGCGGCAATTTTCATTATGCAAAGTGTACTCACCTATATGTACAACACATGCTGGGACTAACAACTCGCCAGCTTCAACTTAAACAGGATTTTATAGATCGTGGATACTTCACTGTCAACAGAACTGGAACACCAAAGTCTGGTGTGTGGTCTGACATGGCAATTGAGGTGACACTCAAGTGTGACATGAAGAGTGAAGGAGAATTAACACGTGGGCGGGGCTTTAGTGATTCGGTGTTGGCGAAATGGGTTGGGAGAGCACGCACTGCTACAGCAATATGTAGTTCACTTGAGATGTTTTGTGGCATCCATACTGCAAGAGGAGAACAACATGTTGAGTTTCGAGCATCGCGAATAACCACAGATGATCTAGACAGAAGGAAGCTTGCTCAATGGTTGGCTGATCACCCGCCTTTTGCTGAACGTAATTGTTTGGTGTCACTTTCAACGGGAGTAATTCGAACAAGTAACGTCAACTGCTACCAGGCCTTGAGAATTGGAACCCGCACAATGAGCACTTTTGTTGGAATGAATTTCTCAGAAGTGAAACAATCCAAGAAGGACTCAGTCGTTCCTTTAGCTGCGATGAGCAATATGATCAAAGTTAATGATGAGGTAGTGGTGGTAGAGCCTCTGATGAAATTTCAAAGAACTCTGATCACCAAGAAGAAAGAAGGGGATATAGAGGAGTTGCTAACGTACGAGTTAGCCCCATACCCTAGGTCTCTATTCGCCGAGGGGATAATGAGAAAAATCAAAAGGTCAGCACTGTCTGATACTTTCCCAAAATGCAATCAACTGATCAATGTGAAGAACAGTTTCACGGTAATCCATGGCGGCTTCCTGCTTCATAGAGTAAAGTGGAACACCAACACCACCTTCGCCTCCATCTGCAATCAATATGTATCATAAATAATCAACCATTACGGCAGCAGTTCAGCTGTGGTTTTTGATGGTTATGAAGACACGAACTCCACGGAAAGAGACGAACAACATCGGAGAGCATCAAGTAAAACATCAGTGGATATTGACTTCAATAAGAATATGGTGGCTGCTGTTCATCAGGAAAACTTCCTTTCCAATGAAAGAAACAAAACCAAGCTCATTACTATGTTAGTTCAGGCCGTGGGTGCAAGAGGTATACAGTCTACTACAGAAAAAGGAGATGCTGACTGCAGTATTGTCAGAGGTGAGTGGCAAAAACCTCTCATTCAACTTTGGTGATAGTAGATAAGTAAGACCTGCTCGTCTAACTTGTGGCACTCACCCCACGAGACACGAATGTGTGTTTCATGAAGGCCGGACTGGGCAACACAGAAGACAGGCTCTACTTTTCCCAACATCTTCAGGTCTTATCATTCAGCCAGTACATTCTCTGCATCCATAGTTTCTCAGGATGTGACACTACGTCAGTGATTTATGGTAAAAGCAAAGCAGCAATAGTACAATGTTTCCAGCGGTATGCCAATGAAACAACAAACATCGCCAAAGTGTTTTATGACCCCAAATCTTCACCAGGAGACATTACTGGAGCTGAGGAACGAATGTTTCTGCTCATGTTCCAGGCCCCGCCAAATGAGCATGATCTCAATCACCACAGGTACCTTTCATTTTTCTTTCCTCGTACTGACCCCATTAAGTAAGTTTAATAATTCATATAATTCATTAATATCCAATAATGCGTTATACACTATCCGGCCAAAAGTATCCGGACACCCCCTTAAAGAAGTGGATCTAGCAGGTGACGTAATTTGATGCGTAACCGAAAGCTATAAAAGTATTGGTAGTGGTTTGTCAGGTCATATTTATGCTTTTGTGAGACGATGAGTAAGTCAAAGGAGCTTAGGGACTTTCATCGTGGCATTATAGTGAGATGCCACCTTTGTGGGAAATCAGTTCATGAAAATTCGGACATTCTACAGGAGCTAAAATAGTGAAAACTTTGACTTGTTTGAAACTTTTTCCGAAGTATCAGATTGACAGCTTTTAATATACAGGAAAGCAGTTGATGAAATAAATTGTATATAATATATTTAATGTAACTGTTGTTTGAACTTACTTTTGATAACCATTTTTTTATTATATGAACAACTTTTATACATTTTGGTTTGTTTTCTTACTTCCTCCTTTGTACTACAAGTGTTCTTCTGTATATTATGAGATATACATTATACGTACAGGTATACATAATTTATTATTTATATGGGTTATGAAGACTACACGTATCTAATTAAACAGCATACAAAGTGATTAAGAGAGTTACAGACCATGGAAACGAAACTTGAGTGACGAGCATTTTACAAGCAAAATGTTGAAAAGAACCTCTAAACTTCAAAACGCTCTAACTATTTACTTGGTGAAGATAAATTAGCATAACACTATATATTTTTGAATGATTTTTTTCTCTCTACAACTTTCTCTATCACGAGTGTTCTGAGAAATGGAAGGGGAAAGAGTTAGAAGAGGAAGTTTGTCGAGATACCTGAACCGCTACCACTTTTTTTGAAAAATTTTCATATTCAACGGCTCATATCTCGAAAACAGTAACACTTGGATACAAACATGGATATACCATTTGGAAGGGAATTTTATAAGCTTTAATTTTTGGGCATGACATTTTTCTTTGCGACGCACCGTTTTCGAGATATACGCCAAAAAACTGAAAATGTGACCTCATAACCCCCCCCCCCTCCCCGTGGCGCCTGAAATCGAGGGTACTTTATTATGCATTGCTCAGGGGACCATCCCCTACACATTCCTGATAAAATCTCAACCCCTTCATTTAAAGCATGATTCGCCGCCATTTTGAGCTAATTTGACTGGACTATTACTATGAAAGAGTAGTTTTGAGCAATCAGTGCAAAACGTAAACCTAACTAAATAATATATGTAATCAGAACCAATGGGGGGGGGGTTATAACCCCCATCAACCCCCCCTTGCGTACGCCACTGATATTGGCATTAATTGCATATATTGACCGTTGTATTTACTTTGAATGTACTCCGCAGCGAAGTGCGGGTTTTCAGCTAGTTTGTTCATAAAGATATACATTTGCGTACTTTCTAACGAGGTTTTGGAAGTTTCCGTATTTCAATTCACATTGCTTGTTCAAAGTTATTAAAAAGCTTTTATTGATGATTTAGACCTCACATGGTCCTGAAGGATCATTAAAATCTGACCATTCCTGTTTATCGCTAGGAAGAATTAAATTCTCTTCCGTGACTGTAACTGCGTGACTGTAAATACGTTTTCACTTATTCATTGCTTCTCAGGCAGGAAAATCATCAAAGTAGAAAATATCAGAATGAAGTTACTTTCATACCAAAAACAGGGTCCCGAAATGTTACTATTACTATGAAACTAAAAATAAAATTTCTTTCAGAGGGTCTAAAGCAAAAAATTTTAATTTCATCATTTATAAATTTATTTATTTTTTCCTTCAAATATAAGGTTATTTAAGGACACTCATAAAATTTCCCGAAACGACTGGAAATTTTGTTTCTAAAAATTTTAAATTCCATATTTAAAGCATGTCTAGTTTATATATATATATATATATATATATATATATATATATATATATATATATATATATATATATATAATATATATATATATATATAATATATATATATATATATATATATATATATGTGTGTGTGTGTGCGTATGATAATTTTGTATAATAATTTTTGTACAATACGCCCATACCTAGTACGTCAAAATCTTAATTTTTTATATCCCTATTTCTAATAAAGGCACCTATATAATAGGCTCCAGTCTTCCCAAAAAGCATTAAAAGATATCTAAAACTATATTGAATATTGAACGAATTTATTGGATATAAATTTATTAAAACGTATTTACCCCTGCCTTACCAACTTGTAAACACCTCACGCATTTATAGTATCCCACGCAAAACTTTACAGCAGTTAGATACACCCATCGCATCCCAATAAAATACACAACTCCCAACAAACGCTCTCTCTTTATTACTTGAAGATCTGCACATCACACAAGCGACTTCATATATATATGTATAAAGTGCTTGATTTCTAAGGATAGAGGTGCCGGAACTGTAACTTTCCGTGGGGGGGGGGGGTATTCCAAATTATTGGTCTGAAAAAAATTAATCTTTGGTTATGCAAAAACTTGAAAATTTTATTTATTTCTAAATTTTATTTTGCAAAACAAGTACAAAAACGTGGTGTATTAAAGTAAAAGAAATTATCAAATAAATGTCTCTAACTATCGTAATTTTTTTCCTAAAGAGAGGTACCGGAACGCCGTTCCGGTGTGTTCCGCCTCCAAACGACCCCTGTATATATATATATATATATATACAGTCGAACCTCCATATATCGAAGTAGCAAATTGCAGGAAAAAAATTCGATATATAGAAATTTCGATATGTAGGATCTATCTTAGTTTTATCATAATTATCCTAAAGCATTAAAATTAAAGCTAATTTTCGTATACGAAACTCCATTTCTAATTTATATGCGAATCACATTAAATGAAAATTAATAGTTAAAAAAAGAATTAATTTGAAAGATTTATTGAGTACTACATACCTTTTAAAAAAACAATGATCCAGACAGTGGTTACAATGATCACAGTTACATTCTTTTAAAAAAAAAACTACGAATATCTTGCTGAACAGCCAGTTTTGCGGAAATTTCATCAAAGAAATGTTTGCATATATTCAGTCCACTAAAAACTTCATCAGAGATATATATATATACTTCCTTTTACCCCTGACCTTCATTTTTCGTGAGGTAAACGGTCTAAACTGGAATAAAATCTCCTACTGCTTCTTTAAAACAAATTTCAATATATAGAGTTTTTTCTATGTATAGAAACAGTTTTTCTATGTAATGAACATGGAGATTTGCTAAGAGTTCGATATATAGAAAATTTCGATATAGGGAAGTTCGATATATGGAGGTTCGACTGTATATATATATATATATATATATATATATATATATATATATATGATAATTTTGCATTACAGTACACACAAAAGGTAGTACGTCAAAATCTTATATATTTTATTAGCGTATTTATTTATAATATAGGGTCAGAAATAATTTATTCCACTCTATCCGAAAAGTCTTTTATTCAAATATTGAAAGATTTTATGCGATATAAATTTTTTCAAACGCATTCACCCCTAACTTATCACTTGTAAACCCCTCTTACGTATTTATAAACTCCCAACCAAGCAAAACTTTACAGCAATTAGATACACCCATCGCGTCCCAGTAAAATACATAACTCACAATAAACGCTCTCTCTTTATCACTTGAAGATCTCCATATTGCACAAGCGACTTCATAGCGACGAAAAAGGATTGTCAAAAGAGAGAGAAAAAAAGAGGGGGAGGGGGGAGAAAACGTCTTTAAACCCCGTCCAGAAATAAAAATTTGCGGGAATCTTCCGGAAGAGCGGGGGTCCGGAAAGGGTGGGTGGGCAGTAGCCTGGCGCCGGCCCGGCCCATTAAATCTTTTGTGATGCTAAGGTCTTGGGATGTAAATGCTGAGATCACATCGGTTTTGAAGGTTTTTGTATTTGTCGCGTCATCTGTATGTGGTTTCGCTGAAGTGATTTCACGTGCTTATTTATTTAAACAGCTGGGCATTAAGAGTCCAGTGACTTGCGAAGTAATACATTTTGGTGAGTAAAAACTAAGTAATACATTTTGGTGAGTAAAAGAAAAATTTTTTTCAACTCCAAACAATTGCGTCGAATCCGAGAATGTTATCTATATATATAAAACAGTTCCGTAACTACTTTAACTCACTACTCACTGACATACAACGCACAGACCAAACCGCTGTACCTAAAGGGCTGAAATTTTGCATGGCCATTCTTCTTATTGTAGGAGTGCACTAAGAAAGATTTTTGAAAAATTCTTCTTAGATTTTTTTAAATAATATTTTTAAGATTTTTTCTAACTTTTTTTAAGTTTGCATTTAAAATAATAATTTGAGGGTTATAAAATTTATATCACGAGAAAGATCCTAAAAATTCCTTTAAAATGAAATTTTTTGGAATCTGTACCTCGATTTGCTGATTTTTGGTGAATTTTTAAAGATAAATTTTTAGAATTTAATTTATTAAATGCTGATCACGTGATTTCTTTTTCTGGTACTTTAAATAAATTTATCGTCACGTGCATAACAACTAAATAGACAAAAAAAAATTTTTTTCTTTCTAATGCAGCAGACGATTGGATATTATCCAAAAAAAATAAATATCCTTTACGATTTTTTCATAAATATATATATATATATATATTTTACATCAATTGTATACATTGATCGTCGTATTTATTAAAAATATATATATTTATTTTTTTTGGCATTATTTGCATACATTGACCGTTGTATTTAATTGGAATGTACTCCGTAGTGAAGTGCGGGTTTTCAGCTAGTTACATACAAAATTTAAAAATTTTTCATTTGAAATGTGTGAAAAAAATAGCTCTCTAGGTTTATATTTTGATTTTGGGGAAGTTTATGGCCGTTTTGATATACATGAATATAAAAAAAGCATCATTATATACAGTAAAACTAAGTTTATCCGGACTAACTGGGACCATACGCTGTCCTTACAATCCGGGTAATATGGGTAAAAAGCAAAATAAAATCCTTAACTAAGCAGACTTACCGTTTATTACGATTAAAAACTATGTTTTGTAACAAAATTACATAATATTGTTTACAAGACATTAAAAAATATAAAAATAAGTTTTCCCTTCATTTCTTAACAATGAATTGGTCCCACGCAAAACATTGCAGCAGTTAGATACACCCATCGCATCCCAACAAAATACGCAACTCCCAACAAACGCTCTCTCTTTATCACTTGAAGATCTGCACATCACACAAGTGACATCACACAAGGGCCCGGGGCAAAATAATACAGTGGGCCCCCCTCTCCACTCAATATTTGAACATTGTATGCATTTTTTTAGTCAACTCTTATTTAACCGGGCCCTTGGGCATTTGCTCCCTTTGTCCCCCATCCCCCCCTCCCGTCACCGGCCCTGTATATATGTATAAAGTGCTCGATTTCTAAGAATAGAGGTGCTAGAACTGTAACCCCCCGTGGGGGGGAGGGGGGTCCAAATTATTGGTCTGAAAAAAATAAGTCTAGCAAAGCTTTCTTAAACTAAAAAAAAAAACACATTTTATTACCATAATTTATTGTACACTCTATGCAAGAATTGTACATTGAATCATACTAAAAAGCGAATATTTGGCGTACTTGTAGATACGCTCTTGCTATCATAGTTCAAAATTATTATCTAATGTGAACATTAAATAAAAATTATGTCTACAAATCTGATCCGGATTATCTGGAGATACGAGGGCCGGATAAACGAGGTTTTATTGTATAAAGAAAAACGTAATATTCTGCAATCTTACTGACCGGGAAGAACGTGATGCATACCATCGTATTCTAGCCTGAAGGAAGATTTAATGTCAGCAATTCTGGAATTCCAGAATTCCAGCGAGCTTTCCAATCCTACCTGAGTCAACTGAGTATGAAACATCTTTATACCAGAAGCTTACCCTCCGTGATGAATTTTTTAAGAGGGTGTGCGTCATCTTAAGGAAAAGTACGGAGTTGACTTTACAGGGAAGAAAATCAATTAAAAACTTAATCTATATATATAAAACAGTTCCGTAATTGACTGACTGATTGACTGACTGACTGTCTGACTGACTGTCTGACTGACAGACAACGCACAGACCAAACCGCTGGACCTAAAGGGCTGAAAATTTGCATGGCGATTCTTCTTATAGTGTAGGGGTGCACTAAGAAATATTTTTGAAAAAATTTTCTTAGATTTTTTTAAAATTAAATTTTTAAGCTGTTTTTGTAACTTTTTTTAAGTTTGCATTTAAAATAATTACTTAAGGGTTATAAAATTTATATCGCGAGAAAGATCATAAAAATTCCTTTAAAATTAAATCCTTTCCAATCTTTACCTCCATTTTCTGATTTTTGGTGAATTTTTAAAGATTAATTTTTTGAATTTAATTTATTAAATGCTGATCACGTGATTTCTTTTTCTGGTTCTTTAAATTAATTTATCGTCACGTGCATAACAATGAAATAGACAAAAAATTTTTTTCCTTAATAATGCGGCAGACGATTGGACATTATCTAAAAAAATATTAAAATATAGTAAAAGAAATGTTCCTCAAACTGTGCTATATTAACTGTACAATATTCTTTTGTATGTTCTAATAGATTTAATTTCAATATTTTCTTCTACATTATTTTGTCTATAAAAATATCTGTTACAATTTTTTATAAATATATATATATATATATATTATTTTTTTGGCATTAATTGCATACATTGACTGTTCTATTTATTATAAATATATATTTTTTGTTCTTTTTTGGCATTAACTGCATACATTGACCGTTGTATTTAATTTCAATGTACTCCGTAGCGAATTGCGGGTATTCAGCTAGTAACTGCATAAGATAAAAAAAGTTTTTTCTCCTCATCTTGCTTCATATGTTCGTATCGTTTTCGGATGTGTCCCTTTCCTTCAGGTTTGTGAACATAAAATTTCACGTTTCCGTTTCTATGTCAGATAAACCCTTTCTTGTCTTCGAACCAGCCGCTGAATTCAACAAATGTCCTTGCAGAAAGTTTTGCTGGTTCCCCTATTTATAGCAAAAAGTTTAATGATCTCAGCTTTTCTGAATTGGGCTTCACACAGAGTCAATCACATCTAATGCTCGTGGCACCTAAATCCCTACAAGATGGTTTGCATCTACCCGATCCTTGAATTAGACGCATATTGGTTAGTTCACATACTAACACGTATTCATGATTGTTGTAGGAATTATTTATAACTGCCAGTCTTGTTGTATATGGCATTTTGATTGGCTTATCCATTTAAGCTGTTGAAGTTAAATTCGATACGTTCGCTTTATTTCATATCGTTAGTACCCTGCCTAAAAAATGTAATTTCTACAGTCTTTAACTTGTAGATTCTGAAGGCAACCAACCGTATTTTAAATACACCTTTTTCTTCCAATTAAGTAGATTACTTTTCACCAAAATTAAGTAAAAGTTTCTTTTTCAAAAGCAACAGTCGTTTCTAATTTTCTAACACTTGAATTTATTTTCATCCATAGACTTTTTTACCCCTAAAAACCCTCCCCTTTTGGGCTTGTGCTCCAATTTATTCCGCCAAACTCCATATTCATTACTTCAAAATTATATATCGCAGTTAATAAGTTTTGTATTTGTGTTGACGCTGCGGAACCACTACAAGGGAAAAGAAGGAAAGTTTATAGAATGCGACATAAGATTCTATTGATTCATTTAAATGTATGTAAACTTAAGGTTTCAATAAAATATCCTGCAAAAGATTTAGATAAAAAAATTGATTTAAAAAAGTTATTTGTCGTTGAGAGAAAAGAGGAGAAGTTGCGTCTTAAGAATCATTTTGCTCTATCTAAATTTTACTTGGATGTCCTGCAAAAGGTTTAGACTTCCATGATAAAAACGTTATTTGCCGTTGAGGGAAAAGGAGGAAAATTTATAAAACGAAGGAATGAGTCTTAAGATTAAGTAGATTCATTTTACTATATCTAAAATATTTCATCAGTATATCCTGAAAAGGTTTAAAGTTTCATAATAAAAAAAATATTTTCCATAACTTTCATGCAAATATACTTCTTTTACAGAATTATGAAATGCTTCATAAGATTCAGTAGATTCATTTAACTGTATGTACAAAGTTTAGAGTTCCATGACAAAAAAAAAAAATGTCATTTACTATTGTGGGGAAAGAAGGAAAGTTTATAGAATGAATGAATTCGTCATCAGATTCTATAGATTCATTTAACTGTATCTAAATTTAAAATTTCAGTAAGATGTCCTGCAAAAGATTTAGAGTTCATAAAAAAAAGTTATTTGCCATAGACGGAAAGGAAGAAAACTTTATAGGATGAAAGATGAGTCATAAGATTTTATAGATTCATATACCTGTACCTAAATTTTAGGTTATTAATAAGATTTCCTGCAAAAGGTTTAGAGTTCCATGATACAAAAAGTATATCTGATGAGAAGGATAAAGAAGGAAAGTTTGTAGAATGAAGGAATGCGTTATAAAATTCTGCACATTCATTAAACTGTATCTAAAAGATTTCACTAAGATGTCCTGCAAAAAGGTTTAGAATTCCATGATACAAAAAAAATATTGAGAAAAAAGAAGGAAAGTTTTTAGAATGAGGGAATGTGCCATGAGATTCTATAGAATCATTTAACTATATCTAAATTTAAAAATTCAGTAAGATTTCTTGCAAAAGATTACGAGTTCCATGATATTACGAGTAAAAAAAAAGTCATTTGACATAAAGGGAAAGGAAGAAAAGTTTATAGGATGAAGGATGAGTCGTAAGATTTTATAGATTCATATATCTGTACCTAAATTTAAGGTTATTAATAAGATGTCCTGCAAAATGCTTAGAGTTCCATGATATAAAAAGTATATTTGATGATGAGGATAAAGAAGGAAAGTTTGTAGAATGAAGGAATGCGCTAAAGATTCTTCAGATGCATTAAACTGTATCTAAAAGATTTCACTAAGATGTCCTGCAAAAGGTTTAGAATATCATGATATAAAAAAGTGTTGAGGGAAAAGAAGGAAAGTTTTTAGAATGAGGGAACGCATCATTAGATTATATAGATTCATTTTACTGTATCTAAACTTACGATTTCAAGAGGATATCATGCAACAAGTTCAGAGTTCCGTGATAAAGACAAAAACAAAAACAATGATGTGACGTTAAGGGAATAGAAGAAAATATTATAGATTGAATGAATGCGTCATAAGATTCCTTTTGCTGTATCTAAACTGAAGATTTTTATAGGATATCCTGCAACAAGTTTAGAGTTCCGTGATAAAACCAACAGTCATTTGCTGCTGAGGAATCTGGCAAGGGAGAGTAAGTAACTTGTTCTCTGACCTCACACGTAACGGTAAATATACTCTTATTCGCCCAATATATAAACACGCTGCTATAATTACTTCTGTCTCGGAAAGAGGAAAAACACAATGATTTATAAGTTAACGTCTGTTGCGGTTTTCTGTTCCCTTTCATCGCAGCGGGTTAATTTCTACTGAATTCATTTGGCTCAGATAAGTAAATATTTCTTCAGGCGTAACAATCTCTGGCAGCGATGTACATCGCGCGCATTGTTCTAACTAACGACTGTGAAAATTTTCTGTGAAACAGTTTGCAGCTAACTTCAATGCCTTGCTGTAAAAAAAAGACTTGTATAATAAGCGCAAAACTTTCCACGAATGCTTCGGAATTTTGCGGAGGTGTATATCAATACATGTATTCAGAAGGTATGATATATATATATATATATATGCAATGTTAGGAACGTAAACTATACTTAACTATATTAATTAGGGTTAAATGTAGGCAAATTAGCGTTAAACGGTAAATTACTATTAGAGATTTTAGTGTTTTTTCAATTCAGAAAGTAGCGTTGTTTTTTAATACAGCGGAGAATTCACAAGACTATGAGGTCATCAATGATTAACTGCCTCGGACGGACTTACGCAATCATCGAATGTTCAAAAGCACATGATGGCTGGCTCACGTATGTCACAAGATGCTTCGCCCGCGTACTTGCAGAGCGCGAAAAAGAACAACGCATAGATTATAGTTGGCTGTCGTTGGAAGAAGTCGCGTGTCGTGAGGAAAGAGAGTTGATGGGAACTAGGCGCGGATTGAATTGACTTTTAACTAGTGTAATAAAGAAAGTCTTTAATTGTTATGTAAGTCGCAGTTATTTCCCACAGACCTTGATGATGACTGCTAGTTTTAGATTACTTAATTTGATAAAGGTTACGTGATGTAAGCACCGTGTCATATATATATAATATATATACATATATATATACATACATACATACATACATTATATATACATATATATATATATATATATATATATAGCATGCCAACACAGTCCCATGTTAACGGAGACCATGACCAGAGTCGACATGTCACAACAGTAAGGCAGAAAGTAGTAGTCGAGTGTCCAAAATAAGAAGTCGTCGTTCTTCTGAAAATACCAGTTTATTCCATAATTCACTCGAATGATAACAGCGTCTTACTTAGGCAACAGCATATCAATGAGTGGGTACATCTACATGTGCGAGCTCTTTTATAGACGATCTCGTCATGTGACCTTTGTAGTGGTGTCTAATTGGTTAATGTTCAAAAATTACGTGGTAATGATCAGTAGTGTTTAATTTAGGTACCCACGCTACGCGGGTTGAAAAACAAAAGCCATGTTCAGGATTTTTCATCCAAGAGAATTTAGAACTTAGAATCGAAAATGAAATTAGCTCGTACGCCCAAGGAAATTTAGAATAATTTAGAATTTAAAAGTGTTATGGGATTTGTAATGTTATATATATATATATATATATATATATATATATATGCATGTATGTACGTATGTATGTATGTATGTATGTATACATACATAACGTTCTTCTCAGTTTATCATAGGTTATAAAAATTGGCGGGTTCCTGTGTGCGGGAGTTTGTCTCTTGCACAAGAACGCGCGGCCGCACACCGCCGTCTGTACACGCGCATTGCTTGAATACTTTGTTAGAAAGTTTTTGAAGAGCCACCGTATAGTCCCTACCCAGCTCCTAACCATTGCCATTTATTTATTCCCCTGAAGGGATGTTTGGCTGGGCAGAGACTACAGAGTGATCAAGAAACAAAGGACGTTGTGAAAGAGTGGCTGAATAGGTTGGCGGCGAGTTTCTTCGACGAAGGGATACAAAAGCTAGTCCCATTATACGACAGATGCCCCAATAAATATGATGACTACATAGATAAGTAGTGTAATATACTTTTAACATTTGGCAATAAAAATCTTTCAGAAACTTCTTCCTAATTTTTTTTTTTAATTTATTTAATTTTTTTTTTTATACACCCAATAGATTTTTTTACTCTGGATGCTCCTCGTAGTTAGATAGATAGATGGATAGGTATACAGATATAACTAAAGAATTTCGAAAACGTGCATCCTTAAGGGGACTCACTACTCTTAAATCTTTAAAACGTTCTATTTTTGGAAAAAAATATATGTTAAAGCCTGATCATTTCTGATCAAAATAAAGCAAACCGCGTGAAAATATTCCGCTTAGTTCCGGAGATATTGATATTCTAAATATTTAATTACTGATCAAGTTTATGGTAAGAAAAATTTTAACTCATTTTTCTCAAAATGTAATTTTGCATCATTCCGCAACTGATATCTCAAAAACTATGAAATATAATTCCATTAAATTTTTATCACTGCATAATCACGTTATTTTATTACGTCTGAACTAGAATTATTGCAATCACTGCACATTTTGTTATTTTATCAGGGGTAAATTAATGCAAAAATTTAAGGAAATTTTATGTATATTTTCAGCAGTTTTAAAAAAATTGGAAAAAATATTTTAATGTTGAATGTTTTATGTTCAATTGTATTTTGAATTATTTATTTTAAATATAAAACAGGAATTTTACATTTAAGTGTAAAATTAATTTCATAGTTCTGCGCGCAAGCCAGTATACAATAAAAATACTTAAAAAACAAGGTATATCTAAAGCATTAAAAAAATTATTTAAAATTATTTTGAGAATTGAAAATTTGTTTATTAAAATAAATATATCAATTTATCATGTACATAAAATTTGTAAAAATTGGGAGTAAATTGGAATAGTTACAAAGAGTCAAAAGTATGAAAATATGCCTTATTTCCTCGACTTTAGGAACGTGAGTCCCCTTAAACGTATATAAGAAGTTTCAAAATATTGTGGTAATAATCCCCTTAGTCCAGTCTAGATTATAAAAGCATTTAACAAATGGATACTAGGCATACGTTTATAATTGACAATTCCTTTGACCCAAATAATTATTTATTTAAGCATGCAATTTCTGGTGGGAGTATACACACAAAGTGAATCTTTTTCGTCTACCTACAGAGTAAGCTATTCATCTAAATGTTTTACTATTAGCTCCTGTATGTTTATGCCTGAAAAAAGCTATCAAATACAAATAATTGTAGACGGTGAATAAGAAGTAAATGAATGAAGTAAAATAAAGACGTAAAAGAAAGAAGTAAACGAATTGCCAAGTTTGTTGTAATAGTTATTATATCGCAGCTAATAAATTTTAATTTGAAGTGAATGTGGTTCTCCTTTATTTAAATTACCATTATATTCATGGACCGGGATGTATTATATAAATAAAATCTAATAGCTTCCTGAAGTCCAGAGGTAATAGGATTAACTTTTCATTGAGAATCATGTTAATATTCAATTTAGAAACATTTTAATATAACAACAATGAATACTTGAACATTGCAGCGCACCATAAGGGTGATATAAAGTGCGTGCTATAAGATTTGAAAGTAAATCTTGCACAGAAGAAATGCGTTTAATTGTATTACATATAACTTCTTCACCTGAAGATCCCACACTTCTTCAGCTGAAGATGGTAACAGTTGATGGACTAAGATATTTCTGTTTTACTGAAAGGGGTCATACGACTGTTAAACAGTAAAAAAAAATCGATTTTTTGAAGAAAATACACATGAAATACTAACCTTTTCTGAGTATTTTAAGACAATTAGCTTGAAAAAATTCCCATAATTACGGATGTTACGAATAAAAACGTGTCAGATGTTTACTGTAAACGGATTTAAAGGGCAATACTTCAAAGGGATTTATCTCAAATTGTTTTTTGTTTTTTTCACATAAGGCACTTGTTAGCTCTAGAACTATTTCATATTTTTGCATGAAATTTTCACAGATGGTACATATTATCAACTGAACCTAAATTTGTTTACAGATCTATAGAGAATACATTTTTCATGCATAGAAAAAATGCATTATTTTCAGTTTCGTAGTAAAAATAGAAATATACCTTAAATATATACAAATTTAGGTTCAAATTAAACTTTAGTTTCTGCAGTATGTATTAAAAGCAGAAATTTTGTCTTAAAAAGCAGAAATTTTGTCTGAGTATTTATGTGCGTTAGCTTTGATATCACTTTTATCCAAAGCAAACTGATTATTATTTATGACTATCTGACACAAATTATTTTTAACTATCAAATAAGAAACAGGTATATATTCATAAATCAAACATTGTTCTATAAACACAAAAAATTATGATTTTAAATCTTATACAGAATGTCGAAAGTGACACAATTTTTATACTTTTTCGACTTTTAACAGTCGTATGATCCCTTAGTTAGAATTCAAAAAACCCTGACAGTCACAGTGAGGTGAAGGACGCACCTCAGCAAAAATTTGCAAAGGTATGTTTCACGTTGGTGTTCAGAAATTAAGGATATCATTTATAGAAGACTTAATAGCTCTAGTTCACACCCCTTCAAATAATAAAAGATCAATGTTATGACATATTTAACTAAAAATAATACAAAATTTTCATTATAAAGAAGTAATTAAATATCATTCTGAAATTTTTTTAAAAATGGTTCATAATAAACAATCTTTAAATTTTCTGTACAGCATGCAATGCTGCAAAATATAAATCTTCTATTCTTAAAAATATGTTCCTCCGTCAGCATCTTTTCCACGCTATTTCGAAAGCAATTCGGAGGAATGAAATGCTCACGAGACAGGCTCCCGAAACATTTCCTTCACGAATTCCTTCCGATAAAAACGACATTAAATACGAAAATCTTGTCAAGGCTGCGAATTTTCCCATTCGTTTTAACATTAACTATAAAACCTTTTACGTTTTTGTTAACTTTTCTAAAACAATTGTATCTGTTTGTGTGTGGGGTGACTCTCTCCACAGTTTCTATAAGTGAAATTTTTTACAATCTTTCCATATTAGCAAGCATTTCTACATCATATGAGCATGCATATATCTTGAAACATTTAAGGATATAATGGTCCCATGAATATATACATTTTTTTGAAAGTTCTGTATAAAAACATGTTTTTGAAGGTGTAGAAGGATACGCTCTACATTAGCTATATATATATAACAGTTACGTAACTGACTGACTGATTGACTGACTGACTGACTGATAGATAAAGCACAGGCCAAACCGCTGGACCTAAAGGACTGAAATTTTGCATGACGATTCTTCTTATACTGTAGGGGTGCACTAAGAAAGCTTTTTGAAAAATTCTTCTTAGATTTTTTTATAATTAAATTTTTAAGCTGTTTTGTAACTTTTTTTAAGTTATTTAAAATAATAATCTGAGGATTATAAAATTTATATCACAAGAAATACCATAAAAATTCCTTTAAAATGAAATCTTTTTTCAAATCCTTACCTCCATTTTCTGATTTTTGGTGAATATTTAAAGATTAATTTTTAGAATTTAATATATTAAATGCTGATCACGTGGTTTCTTTTGTCACGTGGATTGGATATTATCCAAAAAAAATAAATAAATATCCCTTACGATTTTTTTAAAAATATAAATATATATATATATATATATATATATATATATATATATATTACAGCAATTGTATACATTGATCGTCGTATTTACACTGCTGGCCACCCAAATAGAACACCAAGAAAGACAAGATATATCACAACAAAATTTATTTTGTAGATAACATGTTGACCAAGTATCAAATGATTAAATTTATAGACTTCTGTGAAGTGTGGTTCCTGCCAAAATCAGTAGCCAGAGTAGCCGCCATTGTTGGAGATCACCGCTGCCACACGTCTCGGCATTGATTCAAAGAGAGTTTGGATGAGTTCTTGGGGTACAGTAGACCAAGCAGCTTCCACACGTTGCCAAAGTTGATCTGCTGTGGCAGCTGGGGATGGAATCTGGGTCAATCGTAGAGCAACCATGGACCACATGTTTTCTATCGGCGAAAGATCCGGAGAGCAAGGCGGCAAGGGAAGCACTTCAATCTGGCGATTGACGAAGAACCGTTGGACAATGCGTGCCACGTGTGGTCGCGCATTATCCTGTTGAAATATGGCTGTGGGTAGCCCTGAAGGTAAGGAAGGACAACTGGCTCCAACACCTCGGAGATGTAGCGCTGGCTGTTTAAAGTACCGGCAATGCGTACTGGAGGTGTGCGAGAGTGATATCCAATACCGCCCCATACCATAATACCCTGTGCAGGACCAGTGTGGCGGTGCATAACGCAGCTGTTCAGCATCCTGTCTTCACGGTGTCTCCAGACTCGAATGCGACCATCGTGGTGTTGCAGACAGAAGCGTGACTCGTCAGTAAAGACAATTTCATTCCATTCTGCCGTCCACATCCTTCTGTCATCGCACCATTGGCGGCGGAGACGTCTGTGGTTCTGCGTCAAGGGTAGACAAAGCAATGGACGTCTTGCGGACAGACCACTCTGCTGTCAACGGCGTCGAATGGTACGCGCAGACACTGGTTGATGCGTTACAGACTGCATGTGCTGTGCTATGGTTCGTGATGTGACTGAGCGATCCGTCACTGCCATGCGCACAATTTGCCTGTCATCACGTGAAGTGGTGCGCTGAGGTGGATGCGATCGAACACGACGGTCCGTCGTACCCTCCTGCATCCAACGATCACATAGCCGCATTACAGTTGTTTGGTTTCGTCCAACACGACTACCGATTTCCCTGAAAGATAATCCACAATCTCGGTAGGCCACTATCCTTCCTCTGTCGAACTCGGATACTTGATCAAAAGATGATCGCTGTTTTCGACGAGGCATAATTGATCAGTTTTTTGAAAAAACCACAAGAAAAACACAATTGCCGAACTTGAAATCGTCGAAATCTCCGAGCCTTAAATAGCGCTTTGAAGTGGCGCCACAGGCGCGCGTGATGTGCGTCTGCGCTGAAATTCTAATCATTTGCATATCTCACCTCCGCTAATGCATGTTGTAAATTTCATGTTATTTGCATGTTTCCTTCAGGGTGTTGCATTTACAGTGGCCAGCAGTGTATTATAAATATATATATATATATATATTTTCATTAATTGCATTCATTGACCGATGTATTTAATTTGAATGTACTCCGTAGCGAAGCGCGGGTTTTCAGCTAGTATATATGATACCCACTTACTCTTTCACGAGGTTGTAGGTAAATTTCTGTAATCCTCCTGATGTGGGATAAGTCACTTTACATTTATAAAATTTTTACAAAATTTCAATGTGGCTTACAGAGAAATTAAAACTTGAAATGTACATATATATTTATAGTCAAGGTTACAGCATTTTACACAGATGTGAAATGGCTTAGAGAAAATCCAAATATACAAAAACCTACATTTGGGGGTTACAGCATTTTACCTTTCCATCGTCAATATATTATACTAAATCACCCATCTGGATTTTGCTCCCAAACTGGAATCTCTGTATAATGTAACCGTATGCCCAATTCTGTTTGTGGTTTCTCAATAAGTATAAAGGCCTTCTCTAATCTTATCCCATGAAGACCCTGATTTTGTTGCGCAGAATTGACCATTCTCAGACAGTAACCTTTTTTTACTGCATAATTTTCTATTCTTTTACATCCAGAACATGTTTCCAAAAATGTACTGGTCCAGGGATTTGATATTAAAGAAATTTTTTAATACTTCTTTGATGTAAAAATGACTCTAAAACGCCCCATGGAAGGGGTCATTAAAGCAAACATTTACATCTTCAGTGCACCCGGCAGTCTTGGACTTAAGATTTGCCTGTATGACGGGCTCCTTTGCAAGACAAAGTCTATAGATATGCTAAACAAATGCGAATTCCCAGCGCGGAATTTCTCCAAAATATTTTATACCGGTGTCTGATAAAGTGCAGTCATCCATCTCACAATGGAAAGAGCTATTGTCTATCATGAATTTCAGCACAAAATTTAAAGTACTTGACGATTTAAAAAAAAAAAAACCTAAAAGATTCAAAATCAAGAAAAAGTTTTGAAAATCAAAATTTTTTCCATCTTCAAACACCGCAAATTTTGCATCGCAATTCGTGATGGACAATAGTTCTTTCTGTTGTTGCTTCGATGACTTCTCTTTGTCAGTCATCGTTAAAAAAATCTAGAAAAATTCTCCATTTCAAGTTCTTTTTCCACCAGCATACTTACCGGCTGTGCCCAACAAGGGCGAATTTTAGGTCGAAATCTAATGGGTGATTTTTTATCACGGTGTATGTAGTGAAGTATATCTTCATTAATAACTTCATGTAACTTTTTTTTCAGTTAAAATTTTTAGCATGATTTATTTCTTCATTTAAAGAAATCAAACTAGCGTTCCAAATATTTAAGTGAATTTTATTTGAGTGAATTTAAATATTCTTTAACTTTTAGTTTAATCCTACCTCCGCTTAAAAAATGCGTCACTTCACAAGAATTTTCAAGTTAAAAAAATTGTTTCCGTGAGTGGAAATGTTTTTCCCCCTATACGGGCTCGACCTCTTGACCTTCAGTGTCTAACAATTGGAGCATATTGAGACGAACCCCTCGGGAAAGCAAAGACCCCCGTTGTCTAAACACTTCGCATAGCTATTTAAAGCATACTCTAGTTTACATCACTGTCATCATGTCGTTCGTTTGGGATAGAGATATGGTTCCATGGATATAGAACATAAACTAAGTACTATTTATGTTTCAATCCCACTGCATGCCATAAATTTTACAACCGTACGGTGAAACGAGAAATATAAAATGAACAAAATTCTAACGAGTTCCAAAATATTATTTGTTTCTATATTTTATAACCACGATTTTACTAATGCACTGTGAAATAAAAACACACAAAAGGAACATTTAAACAACTCTAAGTTTTTGGTAAGTTCAACACAACTGTTTGTCTTTAGAATTTCCTAATTACTGATTCTATCAATTGATTTATAATTTGAAAATATGAAATGAACGATGCCTGCCAATGTAATTTACGGTTTGACACTATCATATTCTTATTTCATAAAAACTGATTTTATCAATGGATATTGAAATAATAGGAGCAGATATCAGCATATATAAGATCAGTAGTTTATTTAATTATAAAATTAATAATTACCTGCAGATTCAAGCCCCAATAAGTTCAGCAATTTTTTTTCGGATTTCTTATTAACTAATTTAATCAGCAGATATGGAAACAGAAGACTTAAGAGGAACAAATTCCGGCAAATATAATTTCCGATAAGTTCAGCAATACCGTCTTTTCTTTCAAAGTTCTTAATAACTAATTTTCATCAGTGGGTATAGTAACTAAAATTATAAAAGTAATAATTACCTGCTGATTCAAGCCCCAATAAGTTCCGCGATTTGTTTTTCTGGTTTCTTATTAACTAATTTAATCAATGGATACGGAAACAGAAGATTTAAGAGGAACAAATTCCGACAAATATAATTTCCACTAAATTCAGCAATACCGTCTATTCTTTCAAAGTTCTCAATAGCTAATTTTCATCAGTGGGTGTAGTAACTAAAATTATAAAAGTAACAATTACCTGCTGATTCAAGCCCCAATAAGTTCCGCGATTTGTTTTTTGGATTTCTTATTAAGTAATTTAATCAATGGATACGGAAACAGAAGACTTAAGAGGAACAAATTACGGCAAATATAATTCCCGATAAGTTCAACAATACCGTCTATTCTTTCAAAGTTCTTAATAACCGATTTTTATCAGTGGGTATAGCAACTAAAATTATCAAAGTAGTAAATACCTGCAAATATAAGTTCCAACAAGATCAGAAATTTGTTTTATAGATTTCATAATAACTTATTTAATCAGTTGATATGGAAAGAGATGACATAAAAGGATGTAACAAATGTAATTTCCGATAAGTTCAGCAATACCATTTTTTTTTTCAAATTTCTCAATAACTGATTTCCGCAGAGGGTATAGTAACAAAGAATACAAAATGTATAAAGACCCGTCAATTTAAGTTCCGATAAAGTTTAGCAATACTGTTTGCTAATTCAATTTATATCATCACCAATGTTATCAATGAGAAAGGAAAGTAGGAACTGGTCCACAGAAATAAATTCCGATTAGTCTAGTAATATTGTTTGTAACTGTCTATTGAAGATCTCTGAAGGCATTGTATTCTAGGAGAGGGCAAAAAATTTCAAATAACTAACTACCGAAAAATAATATTCACATAAATACACACTTAGAAGCACTTACATTTTACAACCCGATGATTCCATTTCAGATTAGTAAAATACATTAGAGAGATCTCTAAATAATTTTATTTAAAACGTGTATAAATATTACCTACATTCTAACTTTCGGGTTAGAAAACGACCCGTTAGAAAAGTGTACTTACTGGATCCTTAAAAATTTCACTTCTTAAGGGGACAGTGGAGTTTAAAAATTGTGAAATTTGTCCAAAAATTCGATTTTTTAATTTTATTGAATTTTGAAACTATGGACGAGTAGGAATGTGTTGCAAAAAGAATTTTTAATTTCTGTGATTACTTTCCTAGTTATAGGCATTTGTATTTAATTTAGATATTATGTGGTTAATAATAGCAATAACTTTAAATGTGCTTTTCTCAAAATAAAAATTTTCATGTCATACGGATATTCAAACTGCTCCAGGCGCATTTCTAATTATCGTATTCTTTGAAATTAAAGTTATATACTTAACACTACATCAAATAAATCTTATTGAAAAAAATTATGCTTCGTAGCTTAGAATTTTTAAATTTTGTACTTGAAAAGGTGATTTATAGGTATTTTGCGTAATAAAAAGGGTGTTTTCACTATTATTATTCTTTTCTCTTTATATTTTTGATGAATGCTTAAAATAAGCAATAAGTTTCATTGTTAGTTCTATAAGGTATCTTGTAAACAAAAATTACCATATTATATGCAAAAGAAATGCGCATGGAACATTTTTAATGAGGCCAATTTTTGATACAATTAATAATTCACAATTCATAAATTATTAATATTTCATCATTAAATTTTAACCACTTTTACATATCTATGGTACTAATCACATATTCAAATTTCAAGCAAATCCATTCAAAACAAAAAAGTTAGGTTTGAAGGTCCAAAGTGGACAAAATCTTGATGTACAGTTCGAATCATCTCATTGTTATCACATGTCTGATACGGTTTTCACTTTGCAGATGGCAGCATTACCGAAATATGTGGTTGCTACAAACAGGGCTCATCTTTCAATGAGACGGAGCCCTTTCAAATACAAACAACAGGTACATTTGTACATTCCAAATAAATTTGTATATACTCTTCCAGCGAACCCGCCATCCGTGGACTTAGGTCTCGTCTTGTTATAGACACCCAAGCGAGCCATAGCCGATAAGTACGCTAGAGGGGAAAATAATCCCAAATACAGAATTCCTCTCAATTTTTATTACCATGTTTTATTAACTCGCTTTCTTGTTTGTGTGTGTGTTTGTCCAGTACAAATCTTGTAATGGATTTTTAACTAACTTCCCGACTAGCTAGACATTTGAAACTTTTAGAATAGCTCAGAACACGATGACAATGCATTATTTTAATACCTTTAGCCATCTTTAAGCAGGATTGAATTCTTTTTCAGTTAATTTTGTTTTGTAGATTAGTGCAGCCATCTATCGGCCGGGACGGGAACGAAAAGTTAAACGCAAGTTAACTTCCAATTAACTTCATTTTCTTTCAAGTTGATGGGATAATTCATCACAAAAAATTTAAAAAGTATTTATTAATGCATAGAATTGTTAAGTTTATATGATTCAACAGAAAATTTAAAAACATGGTATATAAAAAGTTCTTTTTATATTGTAATTATTATTGGTGAGTGACAAAGGGCAGTCATCCATCTGACCTCGGAAAGAACCATCGCATATCACGAATTGCGATACGAAATTGAGAGAGCTTGAAGAGGAGGTAACGCTCTCGTGGGTGGAGACACTATCGCAAATGCTCACCCATTGTTCCATTGGGATACTTACCTGATTGCCTATGGGCGCGATGGCTCAGTTGGCAAAGGCAACGAGCCAGTGACCTGAACGTCACTGGTTCGGTGCCCGTCGCTGACAAATCCAATGTCGTGTACACTAACGTCGACTGGTGCACGAAAAATCTGTGCGTGTGACTTATTCCACCCGCTCTAGCCGTAGGCTAGACCAGGGCCAAGAGGCCAAAAGTTACTATAAAATCGTTAACAAGCAAAGGGTTTCTATAAATATCCTCCTTGGCAAGCCCCAGGCAGTTTAGAATATGGCCAGGAGAGGCTTCAGCAGTATTGCATTTAGAGCAAAAAGGGTAAGATTTTTGCCCCTGATTGTAAACAAGACACTTTAGGTGTCCACTAGCAAATCTGCTAATGGTGGTCTGCATCCTTCTGTTGCCATTGACAGTAAGGGCACCACCAGGAGATTTTCGGTCGTACCAGTGGGGTGTTGGAAGGGTCTTCCATAAATGCTGATTAATAAGTTTTCTTCTTGAGTAAATTTCAAGGTAAGTTGAAGTATCTCGCGAAGAAATAGGAAGTGAGGCTCCATCCTTAGCATGAACATGAGCAGTCTCGTTTCCAAAAAGTCATACACGGCACCCATTGTAAATATACCTCTTGTTATTTATAAAGGTCTTTGAGGATCTCCAGTATCGACAGTGAAGTTTTATTTTAGTTAAATTTACCTCTGGAGGTGCTGGGTCAAGTGGTCCGATCTCGTCACTTGACTCGGTTCAAAATTCGCGGACCAAGTCCAACCCCTCTTGAGGCAATGGCACCCCCTCATCTATGGATAGCGCTTTGCACTCTTCGTAAATTCGACAACAACAACAGCAACCTGATTGCCTTCCCCAACTAGAGAGGAAGTATTCTTTAATTTATGATCGACGATAGAGAACGGGTTTTTCATTAGGCAGAGATTATATGCCAGAAAGTAACAATTAGTGGTTTTAACCTTGCATATTAGTTAGGAAATCAATAAAAGTGAGTTTTATTATATTAAAAGAAAAATGATGTCGTACTTATATTGCGCAAACGAGTGACCTTTCCATCTAAGTGAGTTTATAAGCTCATGGATCAAAAACATGTATTTTTTTTAAGAACTTATGTGGATATTGAATGAAAACCTTGGCGAATGTGCCCATATATACAGATCAGTTTGAGAGATAAGAATTTCATTACATATTCTTTATGTCTGAAACTGGTCTGAAATCTTAATGCTTTCAAGTACAAAGAAAAATGCACTTTGCAAATGACTCAAAGAGGGGAAAAGAGAGCTGTCACGTTTTAAAGGGAAGGCAAGAACAACCCTCAGGACTTTTCAAAAATTGCGGAATTGAATGAGGAAAATTCAGAAATCAGATTTGGTCAGGGCATCTTTTGAAGTTCACGGCATGGCTCGGTTCGGTAAAAGTGCATTTTGAATACAAATCCACTCGAGTCGGAATAAAGGACGAAATGTTTTCGTTCTAAAATGCTTCGCATTTTTTCTGTATTGCTAGAATTCGGCGTCAAATGAACCTGCAGGATTTATTGCAGAAATATCTTTATATAAGACTAGCTTAAAACCTGCACTACGCTACGGAGTACATTCAAATTTAATACAACGGTTAATGTATGCAATTAATGCCAAATATATATATATATATATATATATATATATATATATATATATATATATATATATATATATATATGTATATATATTTATAATAAATATGACGATCAATGTATACAACTGATGTAAAAAAATACATTTATAAGAAAATCGTAAGGGATATTTTATAGACAAAATAGTGTAGAAGAAAATATTCAAATTAAATCTAATAGGTCATACTAAAGAATATAGTACAGTTATTATAGTACAGTTTGAGCAACATATCTTTTACTGTATTTTAAATTTTTTTTGGATAATGTCCAATCATCTGCTGTATTAGCAAGAAAAGAAAAACATTTTTTTATCTATTTCGTTGTTATGACGTGACGATAAATTTATTTAAAGTACCAGAAAAAGAAATCACGTGATCAGCATTTAATAAATTAAATTCTGAAAATTAATCTTTAAA
This sequence comes from Dolomedes plantarius, assembly GCA_907164885.2. Lineage (NCBI taxonomy): Eukaryota > Metazoa > Arthropoda > Arachnida > Araneae > Dolomedidae > Dolomedes > Dolomedes plantarius. The sequence goes on from OU015503.1 coordinate 1,135,147, forward strand.
AATTCACCAAAAATCAGAAAATGGAGATAATGGAGGTTTCATTTTAAAGGAATTTTTATGGTCTTTCTCGTGATATAAATTTCATAACCCTCAAATTATTATTTTAAATGCAAACTTAAAAAAAGTTACTAAAACAGTTTAAAAATTTAATTTTAAAAAAATCTAAGAAGAAGTTTTCAAAAATCTTTCTTAATGCACCCCTACACTATAAGGAGAATCGCCATGTAAAATTTCAGCCCTTTAGGTTCAGCGGTTTGGTCTGTGCGTTGTATGTCAGTCAGTCAATCAGTCAGTCAGTTAGTCAGTTACGGAACTGATTTATATATATAGATTGTGCATATTAAGCTTTATGTCCCTGATTTTTACGACTATTGAAAAAAAAACTAAGTATATTGTCGTAAATTTGAATCTAAACTTTTTTTTACATTTTTAACATAAAATATGGAGTTTATGTGTAGCTTCTTAAGACTAACTCTTCTCTGTTCTGTATTTTATCGTTGCTAGCAACATGCAACGGTTCGTAATTCAAAATTGTAGAGATGAGTCATATTCGAGACTAAAATGCTGAATGATCTACCAAGTTGTAAATGTAAACCACCTAGATCTGTAATTGGCTTAAAAATAAATGTGAAAATATGAATGGAAAGTCGTAGATAATAAGGCATCTTGATGTCTTTAGGGAAGCTTAATGGGTTAAAGCAGGGTTGGTGAACTTTTTCTTGTGCACGTGCCCAAAAAATTTTAAATCAATATTCATTGCGTTGCTGACCTGCCAGCGAGTTTATTAACAGGAAAATGCAAACTTTTAATACTCGTACACCATTATTAATTTTGGCAAATTAGTTTTGTGCTGTTGAATGTACAAAATTTACACAGGAGTGATAATAATATATTTCGTATTTGTTAAGCGATAAAAATTAATATCAAATATCGATTAATGCAATTTTAGCAGATAAATACTGATATTTAGCCACTTAAAGCATAACTTTTGCCGCACTACGGCCGTCACTCTATTTATTACCACGTTTTTATTAACTCGCTTTCTTGTTTGTCCAGTACAAATCTTGCAATCGATTTTTAACTAACTTCCCAGGGGCTGGGGGTGCCTTGAGTGGATGACAGATCTGTACTGTTTGTCCGGCATCCTCCAGCCCCACAGCAATGGAAAATGCCACCGAACTTGGGAAATTAACCCTCTACTGCGTATTAAGGCTCTTGCTAGGTAGTGACTGATCTTCAGGTGTATCATGAACGATGGACCTTAATGGTCTGGGGGTCCGAGGTGTCAAACTCAAAGGTTAACTAACTTCCCGACTAGCTAGACATTTGAAACTTTTAGAATAGCTCAGAACACGATGACAATGCATTCTTTTAATACTTTTAGCCATCTTTAAGCAGGATTGTATTCATTTTCAGTTAATCTTGTTTTGCATGGAAAGTTAGTTCGGAAAAAATCTCCAAGGTGGCGCTTCGATCGAATTCAAGGCTTGCACTTTTGCGTAAAGGCGTTTGACGATTTTGAAAACAGAATAGATGTGAATTTAGTTTGCTTACAAAAATATTGTGCGAAAAATTTAAAAAAATTATAAAAATTAAAGTTTATAATGTCTGTGGATAGTGGAAACGACTAAAAAGTGATTAAAATCAAATAAAAGAACGTGAAAAAGAATAATTAAGTGAAGGTTTGTGCAATTAGTTTATATGATTCAACAGAAAATTTAAAAACGTGGTATATGAAAAGTTCTTTTTATCTTGTAATTATTTATGTAATTAGTTTCTTAAAGCTAATTTCTTATCATAAAGATTGGAGAAAAGACTTTCGAAACTGCCATAAGTAGTTTTTAGAAGTATTTGAAATTTTCGGGTTTGAGTTATTCACAATTTCATCTTCTGCATATTTGTAATTTGATTCCAATAATCACTCGATTTCATTAGTTTCCAGATCATTTCTGAAATAAAGAATCCTTTTTTCCTTATAGAATTAGATTGGAAATCTATTTATTATACTGTGTGGTCTTCCAAAATCAAAAATCGTTCGTCAGTTCCTGCAAAATACTTTTACGTGCCATTTCTGGCACGCGTGCCATAAGATAGCTATCTATGGAACATCGATCTGAAGACAAGAATTTTCCGGGCCTTGGTGGACAAAAAATTTTAGAGATTTCCACAACAGTTGTAAAAATTTATTATTTTACTGACGCGAATAAATAAATTCATTGAAAAATAAAGTAACACCAAAGTACTTATGACTTTTGAGGTCACGACTTTTTAGGTCGTGACTTTTTAAGCATTTGTGACTTTTTAGTAATTTATTAGTTACATATTAGTGACTTATTAGTAAATTTGTGATCCACAGATACGTAAAGAATCCTTCTTCAATTCCCCGATAAATTAAAAAGAGGGTGGCTGAATGTTTCGAACTAGTTAATAGTTAATCCTCAGGGCGTGGAGCATTGATTGTCGCAATTGGCATTTGTAAATTATTCATTGCGACAATCCAATGCTCCTCCACCTAATCATGAACGATTAACTAGATCGAAACATGTAGTTACTACTTTTTAATTTATTGTGCAATTGAAGAATTGCTCAATACGTAATAGTATATAGTTATATTGATTTTTGATTATGTTTGAAGCACTTACATGAGCACATATAATAGATCAAAATCAGATGTGTTTATCCCAAATTAAACATCTATACGAAGCGACTTTTTGAAAAGGTTTATGCTTTTATAAGGAGTTTTCATGCGTCTTTATATGGAGTTTTATCTCTATTCTAAATAAAAGCAACTCCCGCTGCCGCTGCCGCCGCTGTCAAAAGCTTGTCACGCTATTTCCTCCGAAACCGCTGGGGGTATGGTGTCTAGACCGATACCAATTGATGCAGAAAAATGTGGGGAACAAAGTAATACATGTCTCATCTTCGTCGGACTTTAATTTTTTTTTAATTTTATGTTTTGTGGGAAAATATTTACTTTTTCATCTTCAGATTACGATAACTCGCCAAAAAATGATCTTAGAATTTTGATCAGACATTTCTCTTTCAAACTAGACCTCATTTGTTTAAAAATATTTTTAAACAGACTAATATTTTCATCAAAAAATTAAACACAGTTTTTCAAGAAATATCGTCCCCTATGCGGATGTAATGTCGATGCTCCTCGAGTTTTTATCTTACAAAGAAAATATTTACATCATCTGGAAGCTGAAAGCTTTCTTATTCATATAAACTTCATTTCAAGTCTCTATCTTAAATTTTCGATTTTTAATTGAATTTTAAAGCTGATAATTCAACAGTGGTGAAACGCCCTTCTCATTAATGGTGACAACAGTAAATGGATGGAAGCTGTAACATTGCCCGAGAATCACCCCTATGTATCTTGCTATTAGCCATAACAGAGGAGCGAGGGTAGCGAGCCTAGGGGCGAAACCCCTAGTTAATGCATAAAATGCAAAAGTAAGATTTAAGGATTGGCTTTAAAATTAACAAAGATTTAGTAACATATAAATAAAAGTATTTCAAAATTTCACGTTAGTTTGTCAAGATGTAGTGCTAGAAAAACAGTTAGTTTGTCTCGAAAAAAGGAATTGTCCAATAACAGCCAAACACAAAAGAGAAACATAAGCAATATGTAAACAAAATTGGATAAACAACAACCGTCTGGAAAGTTTGACTTCACCAGTAAGAATTTTGATTTATTCAACAATTTTTAATTAAAACATTGCTTTTGCATTGGACATATGAAACGAACAAAGGATATCGAGTAAAATGTTAGACATACACTATTCTATTTTTCTGATGTCAGTTCAATCAAGGTTTCTTAAATCAAGAGCTAACTACGGTATTCTGAATATATTTCTCCATAGAAAAGTATAATAAAATCAGTGTACATTATCAAAACTTCATATCTGGAGCGAAATACACATCCATTTGCTATAACGCAATAAATTTGCATACCCTACTACAGGTAGTGCACGCTTTGAATAAAATTTCGAAAGCACAATGCAGGGCAGTAAAAGGACCAAATCTAATTTGGGAGAACGTAAAAACATATTTTTAGCTAAAGTGTCTCGCGAAAAGGTTTCCCCTCTAAAGTTGGTCGGGGTAAAAAATAAAATTGTATTCTGGAAATGCTTCCGCCATCACGTATTGATATAGCTAGTGCAGTGATTTTGATGATGTGATGGGCATCACAAAACGGCCGGCCCAAAGGCTCTGGGCGGGATTGAGTGTAAATTGAATTGACTGCCGTGGCACATATAAGGTTTCTTGTAATCGCCAGGGAAGTTTCCGTTGTGCGAAGTACAATCAACAAGTCTGTCGGCGAAAATATTTTCAATAACGCGTTGTGCAGTTATTAAGTGAAATAATTTTTGCAGATGCCATACAAGGCTTTACGAAATACCACAAAATGCAGATTCCATGGGATGCTTTGTAATGCTATTCAAAACATTTTTGAGCAAATCGCGTTATTAAATGCAGTAAGTCACTGTATTTACAATATTATTCCATCTACTCCAATTATATATATATATATATATATATATATATATATATATATATATATATATATATATATATATATATATATATATATAAGTTGTTCAATGAGACGGAACACTGCAACTATGTGGTTAAAAGTTAGCCCGGGAAGTCGTTAGATTCGATTAATGCCTGATAATAACAAAATTTAAACGTGAGAAAGGGTATAAATCACCATGGTAAGAAAAGTATAGTGATTTCAAGCTTATTGTAACAATATATTATGCATTGGTTATAACTAATCAACTAAACTTATGTGATAGAAAACTATTTCTAAATGTCTAAAGTGCTTCTTCCTAACAGTACTATCTGTTACAAACGGACGTTTTCCAATTTCAAGAAATATGGAATCTCATCGGAATGATTCATGATCAGCCATCGGGATTTTCCAATGATTACTTTTGCACCATAGGCGATTTACGCTGCCTATTGTTAAAAGCATGGGGTTACAACAGCAAAAATCAATTTAACCCCCTAATAATTAATTTAATTCCGAATAATTTTTTTTCCTAAATATAAAGTTTCTTTAAACTTCTTTAAAAGTAAAATATCCTCTCCTGGTTTTAACTGGTTTAAATCTTTATTTTTCTTCTTGAATGGGGAATTTTTATTTTTCGTCTTGAACACGAGGCAGATATTTACCCTCATCCGTGCTCTTCAAAGGACCACAATAGTTCAAATAGCAGTTAGCAAATATATATTTAACTGTGTGAAAAGACCCAATAAAGGCATTTGAAGAAGACTTTACGTTACTTTATATGAATCATACTAGCTGAAAACCCGCACTTCGCTACGGAGTACATTCAAATTAAATACAACGGTCAATGTATGCAATTAATGCCAAAAAAATATATATATATATATATATTTATATATATATATATATATATATATATATATATATATATATATATATATATATATATTTATATATATAAATAAAATCTTAAGGGATATTTATATTTTTTTGGAGAATATCCAATCGTCTGCTGCATTAGAAAGAAAATTTTTTTTTCTATTTAGTTGTTATGCACGTGACGATAAATTTATTTAAAGTACCAGATAAAGGAATCACGTGATCGGCATTTAATAAATTAAATTCTAAAAATGAATCTTTAAAAATTCACCAAAAATCAGAAAACCGAGGTAAAGATTCAAAAAAGATTTCATTTTAAAGGAATTTTTATGATCTTTCTCTGATATAAATTTTATAACCCTCAAATTGTTATTTTAAATGCAAACTTAAAAAAGTTACAAAAACAGTTTAAAAATTTAGTTTAGAAAAATCTAAGAAGAATTCTTCAAAAATCTTTCTTAGTGCATCCCTACACCATAAGAAGAATCGCCATGCAAAATTTCAGCCCTTTTAAGTCCAGCGGTTTGGTCTGTGCGTTGTAAATCAGTGAGTCAGTTACGGAACTGTTTTATATATATAGATCATATGGAAAAACATCTTTTATCCCATAACTACGGAAAAGATTACGAATACTTATGTATACACGTATCTGTTTTCTTAAATGAAAGTTTTTGGTATCAGGAAATTGTTTTATTGCAATAACAAAAGAAAATTTACTGAAAAAATATCTTTCGAATAAAATTTTGCTAATTTTTTTAGTTTACTAATAATTTACAAAAAAAAACTGAAAGTAGGAGAAAAAAGTTTAATAAAACTTTCTTTTTAAAATGGGCCTTTGAATTTTCTAATTTTTCGAGCCATTGATCTACTGTAATGAGATCACGATTATATAATCAAGTTCAGTTACTAATTATGTTCTTCTCCAAGATTTTCTTTATACGAAATAAAAAAAACTGAAATTTGACCATGGAAACTACAATTTTGACAAAACTGTCGACAAGGTGCTTAAGAAAGCAATTTAGACTAATGTTGTCCTTTTACTGTTTATTTTTAGATCCAAATTCCCCAATTCTAACACAATATCACATACAAAATAGTACCTCAAATATTTACGAACCGCATGGAATCAGGAAAACAAAGACATTTCACAAGAACAGGAATAAAAATTGATATGTTTTAGCTTCAGTCTCTTAGCAAAGTGATATTTGCTTAGAAACAGATAGTATTATAATTGAGGGCTCACATTTTTTTCCGCTGTCCGTGATTTGATTTACTACAGATACGTAAAAATCGATTGATTTGTGAAGTATAGACAGTTGAAGATTTTTACGTACTTTAACACGGAATACATGAGATTACACATTTTCAATCCTTAACGCTAGAAATACGGGAATTTTTTTTTCTTACTAAAAAGTCTGAACGCCGTCATTTTGACGGTTAAAAATAAAATCAAGAATTTAAAATATTTGATGGTTTTATATTATGGGTAAATACTTTAAATTTTTAATTATTTCATACCAATATATAATAAACTAGCTGAAAACCCGCACTTCGCTACGGAGTACATTCAAATTAAATACAACGGTCAATGTATGCAATTAATGCCAAAAAAATAAATATATATATTTTTAATAAATACGACGATCAATGTATACAATTGATGTAATATCTATCTATCTATCTATCTATCTATCTATCTATATATATATATATATATATATATATATATATATATATATATATATATATATATATATATATATATTTATTTATAAAAATATTTTTTTTGTCTATTTAGTTGTTACAAAAACAGCTTAAAAATTTAATTTAAAAAAATCTAAGAAGAATTTTTCAAAAATCTTTCTTAGTGCACCCCTACACCATAAGAAGAATCGCCATGCAAAATTTCAGCCCTTTAGGCCCAGCGGTTTGGTCTGTGCGTTGTATGTCAGTGAGTCAGTCAGTCAGTTAGTCAGTTACGGAACTGTTTTTTATATATAGATTAGTATATATTTAGATATATGTTTATGCAGGTATGCCAAGCTGACAACCTGGTAGGGTTTATCCGTAAAAATGTATGTACAGTCCTTATTTTTCAACACCAATATTTCTGGTATTTGAAAAAGGAGGAAGAGACGAAAAGTAACTAACATTTTTCCGGTATTATTTTAAAGATTCCTGCCTGTTTTCTATATTGCAGTCAAATTGACGACTTTTAGTCTTAGTAGGTATACAACTCATTTTCTCTCTCTTTTATATCGAATATAATTTTGTAAATGTGTGTGTTTATTTCGCGTAAAATTAGTAAAAGTCGTACAATTTCAGAAGCCTGAGGACATAAATACAGACATAGCGCTCAATAGTATGCTCGAAACCGTCAAAATGACGGTAGTCGTCTTTCCAGTGTTAAAGCTGTCAGGAATATGAAAAATGAACAAAGATGTTGCTGATTAACTATGGTAAATGGATTAAAATTGGTAGATTTACTGTATGGGTGTTTTGCTCTCTGTCTGTAACTACTCTTTATATTATTATGTATATTTCGTGCAGCTTGCCTAAAAGAATTCCTTGAAAAGTCCAGAAAATAGCGCTCGTGAAGACAGATACAGGTGTTCCTAGACTTAGATCACTCGACTTACGACCGCTCACACTTGCGACCGAAATATTTTTTTAAAACTTATTTTCTCGAAAATATTGTTCCTTGAATGTACAGTACATACCTATATGTGTTACCTATATGTGACTATTAAAAACTACCTTTTATAACTTAGTTAAAAAAACTTGCAATGTATCTTCGTCGCAAATTCTGAACCATTTGATTGTACTAACATATTAAGTAGTGATGGCGAAGAATAATTTATGCCTTCTAAATAAACTACAATGTATTTTAATTTACGCATGTATGTATCAAAGTAAAAAGTTCATGTTTGTACATATACAAAAAAAAAAAAAAATTAGGACCAAATCAACTGATTTGGTCGTTAAGTCGAGTAATGTCTCTGTCCCTATCTGGGTCGTAAGTCGAGGAATATCTGTGCTCACTGGATATAAATATACTTTGTACAAACATGGTTATCACAGAAATACATATGCGTTAACGGAAAAATAATCCTTTTTTATATATTCAGCAGTATTTCTTTTTAACAAAATAATTTTTAACATAAAAATGTTAAATTTAGTTTTTTTAATTTTTACCACTTTCTGTCATCTGCTTTAAGAACACGACGAGATCATAAATAAATTAAAAATCCATTATTTCATTCAAGCTTAATCTTTTGAGGGAGAGATTGTCTGAGGGAGTTAATCTCTTAAAATTTGCAAAACGGACATTTTAATCACGTTTTATTTACTGTTTACCCTTTTCTATCTCTATATTGGAAGAGGGTAATTTATTGGAAAGTTATCCTCGCATTCTAACTGTATTTTCGCTGCACTTCGTCTTTTATGCTATGATTTTATGATAGCTTATGGGTATTCTTTAAGAGTATGAACTAAACCTCTTTTAATGCTTAGAATTGATCGATGTCTGTCATATTTTCCTTTTTATTTCGCTTTTGTTTCAGGAAGAAGGATGTCTTGTCATGGCACTTGGATACAACACGCTGCCAAAACTTTTTCAAACGTATTTTAATTTTTCCGAAAGGTTGATTTGGAAGCACTTTTTGTCCAAATTATTCTATGGATTTGCTATTGAAATAGAACATCTATCGGCTTCATAAAGACAAAGGGCGTTTCAAATGTGAGCTCGTAGCATGTTGCTTAAACAGTTCCTTTTATGAAACTTGTTTTCGTAAAATGTCTTTCTCGTTTTGATGCCCAATTAAGACGTATTCAGTTTTTTTTCTGTTTTGTTTTCTAAAACTGATATTTATTCGGGTATATATTAAAATTAGTTACAAGTGGAAACTATTTCAAATGCAGTCTGTTAGCAGGCGTAGTTGATATTTTATGCATGTTTAAAAGTACTATTTTAGAGAAATAAAACTGATATATATTTTGGTACGGGCTCGAACACTGTACTGACTATCAAATTTGAATCCATATATATCTGTATTTTGTTTGTTGTATGTTCTGTATTTTGTTTGCTGTATGTTCTTTGAAATATTGCGGTGAACGTTAAAATTGGGGCTACAAGCGTTTCGATTCAGAGCAACAGTTTCAGAGTAGACGTTATTTCATCTTTGTTAAAACTACTGTATTAGAGAGAAAACTGATATATATATATATATATATATATATATATATATATATATATATTTGGCACGGGTTCAAACACTGTGCTGACTATCAAATCTGTAATTTTTTCACTTTGAAATAATACGAGGAATCATACTGAAAGTATTTTGTTTCAGAGTATAGGGATGTAAAATTTATAGTCGAATCATGACACTTCTTAACACGTACACATTATTTCAATATCTTATCTAGAAGTATATTTTATACTACCCGATAATTCGCTGTTCAGATAGATAAGCACGAATATTGTTGGTAACCAACAAATATTGTTAGTTAAATGCAGGTATAAACCGGTACTTGATAAAGTAGTTTATATCGTCAGTATCGATCTTTGAAGTAGCATTGCAAAATTAGACTGTTTTAATAAATACAAATCGCAAGAGAAAGGATATTTTTAACTAGTATTTCATTGTATTACAGTCGACTCTTCTTAAAACAACCTCGTTGTAAAAAATATACATACATCTCAAAACTTTCTGCAAATTATGGAATATAAAACCATACTAAACATTAACAATAGACAGATTTTTCTATCGTCGAGACTAAATTTGAGCTTTTAAACAGGCATTTAGTGTCTTAAATTTGAAGATTAATTCCATAACGTAAACAGCGTCTCTGTGTTTAGATATATCTTACTGAGATTATATCTAAACACAGGGACGTTGTTTACGTTATGGAATTAATCTCACATTTAAGACACTAAATGCCTGTTTAAAAGCTCAGTTTTATAATCTAATCTCACTAACAACTAACAGTGAAATCTTAGTTTAACACTTTAATGCTTCCTTTAAAAAGAAAAAAACTAACAGTGAAAGCTCTTTAAGGCTGCTGTGTATTATCGACCTTGCAAAATGTCCCAAATGGAATCCCTTTTAATGATATGTTATTTTTAGATTTTCGATACAGTGACCACTCGTCATAATAACCTTTTCTTTGGGTCACAGGGGTCATTATAAAGAGCATCTACCGTATATGTCACCTACAATGAAGCTATTTTTTCTCCTATTCCTTAAGGGCACATAGAACATCTCGACAACATAAATGGAGCGATTTTAGTGAAATGTTTATGAGGATGTATTTAATTGCAGAATACAGATATATGCAAATATCTATATAGGGTGGGTGTCCCAAATATCGCCAACTCGTGTTTCTGAAGTATGATTCGCGCTATGTATGAGAAAATGCAGTAACTTCTTAGTTCTGGGTTTGTACTATCAGCGGCGATAGCGACAACGCTCTTATCACTGACAACAGAAACTATATGGCGTCTGACGTTATTTTGGCTGTTGTCTTCGTAAATTTTGGCTCCAAAGAATTAGAATCCAGTGAATGGCCAGGTAGGTGCATGCAAATTCTAATTTTGCTTATACCATTCGAAAGTGCATTAAACAGAGACTTTGCTAGCAACGCCTTTTAACAAGTTCTCCTAATTTCTCGGTAGGCGGTAAGAGGAACAGAGGTAGGTGATATTAGGAACAGCTCTGGAGTTCACTGGAAATTTCAATTTTTTCAATTTAGCTACATAACTTAAACTGGCACTGGTTTTGAAGCTGGTTGATCTCAGGATACCAAAGGAAATAGTTCTTAGGGATGTTCTTTGAGTTTCCAGCCTAATCGAAACTAAAAAGTGGATGAAATATCGAAAAAAAGTTAGAGTAGGTGATATTTGGAACACCTATCCTACTCGTTATTGGATACTCTGGACCCTATGATTCGATGACAGAACCTGGGTCCGCATCTCAAGCCCCTCAAAGTAGCTGAGATTACAGGAACACGCCACGATTCCCGGCTGAGAGAATATAAGTCGATCCTTCCGCCTCCCACACCTTTCGGTTATAAGGCAAACATACTCTGATAACTGCCCTTACGGCGGCAATCCTGCTGGACCACAACAGAACACACAAGCTTAATGCAACAAAAAAACAGATCAAAACAGGCCATTTAGTGGCAAACGACTAGTTTAATTTAAGTTAGCTAGTTAACAGCCGAAAAAGTCCATTCCTGGTTCCATTTGAACCTAGTCCTAGAATTTTTTATTATTTAATTATTCTTATATATATATATATATATATATATATATATATATATATATATATATATATATATATATATATATATATATGTACACACACATATATATATATAAATATGTATATGTATACATATACATACATATATTTTTTACCATATGCTAGATTTACTCAAGTTTATTTATGATATACCTTAAACAACTACTGCGTATTAGCAGTATGATAAACAATGCAAATAATATACAATAATATTTAACAAATAATAATAGACTGCTAGCCATAGTAAGCATACAATATTCAATATAATTATACTCAAATATTACAAGGATTAACATTATTCAAATCACAAAAAACTTTTCAAATAGCATACTTAAGAACAATTAACTCTTAAATATATTTAACTTGCAAAGAGCTATCAATTAATTTTATTCCTACTAAAAACAAACTGTAAATTCTTTTAGTTATTTATTTCTAATTACTTAATTAAATATAAAAACTCAATTAAATATTTTTTTCTGATAATATTAGTATTTTAATTTTAAACAAAAAAAGTTATTGAACTAAGTTTTAAGCAATATCCAGTACCCTTTACAATATACTTGAAGTAAGTTCCGACGAGGTCCGAACCCAAGAACTCCTCCATCCTAATCGAAGACGAAGGCCCCAAGCTGACTTTTTGACACTCATAATTATCCACTGTGTTTTGCAAGTAAGAAAATTTCAAATTTACCATATTCAAATGCAAAAGCTATTAATTAACAAATTTACTGCTGATTAATATTAGGCCCTGGCACAACTAACTATTCCGCCATAATAAAACAATTATGAACTTAACTTTAAGCCCCATTATGATGGAGATACAACACTTATCAATATCAAGAAAAGTAACGCAGATCATAATACAGCACCAAACCAATGAACAAGGTCAAAGAAGACACCAGAGCAAGCAGTTAAAATGCATCCAGATAACCAGCCGAAATAGCACCACTACAACCAAGCCACCGCTTGTATTAGCAACCAAGGAGGCCCCAGGCACTGAGAGAATATAAAATTATCCATGTGCAGCATGTAGTTAACAAATTACAGAAGTTTAAAAAATTTGGGGATTGACGAGTGCATCTCACAAAGCTCTTCGCAAGAACATTTCTGTATCCTAAACGTATATTATATATCTTTAAGGCTGCTGTGTACTAACCCTATTGTATTCGCTCACGAAAATGTGTCAATAATTTACAGCAAAATAAATGCTGATAATCCAATAAAAAGGGTGTTTTTAGATAGCCTGAACTTTTCTGCACCTTGAACATGATTCATTCGCGCTGATTCATTCAACGCTATTTGCGTCCACCAAAGGAATTTAGGAACGTTTAAAACGCACTAGATCAAATATTTCCCCCCGAAAAATTTAAATTTTAAAATATTGCATTTTTTAGAAACGAAAAATGCCTCAAGGTGTAAAATTTCTTTCTCTAATACAGAGCACAATTAAAAAAATATATTTCAATCCAAGTCGGCAATCCTTGGACACATTTTCTCTATTGGTTGACATTGAGGTGAGTGAATCCAATAGGGTTAATACACAGCAGCCTTAAAGAGCTTTCACTGTTAGTTGTTAGTGAGTTTATATCTAAACACAGACGTTGTTTACGTTATGGAATTAATCATCACATTTAAGACACTAAATGCCTGTTTAAAAGCTCAATTTTTGTCTCGACAATAGAAAAATCTGTCTATCTTAGTATGTTTTTGTATTCCATTATTTGTAGAAAGTTTTGAGGAGTATATATATTTTTCATGAATGGTTTCTACCAAGAAGATGTGAGATAAGTCTACAAGCGTCATATTCATTCAATTATCGTTTTAAGAAGTAACTAGCTGAAAACCCGCACTTCGCTACAGAGTACATTCAAATTAAATACAACGGTCAATGTATGCAATTAATGTCAAATAAATATATATATATATATATATAATAAATACGACGATCAATGTATACAATTTATGTAAAAAAAAAACAAAAAATATATTTATAAAAAAATCGTAAGGGATAATTTTATAGACAAAATAATGTAGAAGTAAATATTCAAATTAAATCTAATAGAACATACAACAGAATATAGTACAGATAATATAGTACAGTTTGAGAAACATATCTTATACTGTATTTTAATATTTTTTGGATAATGTCCCATCGTCTGCCGCATTAGCAAGAAAAAAATATTTTTTGTCTATTTACTTGTTATGCACGTGACGATAAATTTATTTAAAGTACCAAAAAAAGAAATCACGTGATCAGTATTTAATAAATTAAATTATAAAAATTAATCTTAAAAAATTCACCAAAAATCAAACAATTGAGGTAAAGAGTCGAAAAAGATCTCATTTTAAAGGAATTTTCATGATCTTTCTCGTGATGTAAATTTTATAACCCTCAAATTATTATTTTAAATGAAAATTTAATAAAAAGTTACTAAAACAGCTTAAAAATTTAATTTAAAAAATCTAAGAAGAATTTTTCAAAAATCTTTCTTAGTGCACCCCTACACTATAAGAAGAATCGCCATGCAAAATTTCAGCCCTTTAGGTCCAGCGGTTTGGTCTGTGCGTTGTATGTCAGTGAGTGAGTGAGTCAGTCAGTGAGTCAGTCAGTACTGTTTTTTATATATAGATATTGCGGAATAGTGGTAAAAAAATTCAAACCAGGATTTTAAATGCAATATAAGCTTAGATGTTCATTTTCTAAAAGAAATTTAGTAAAATTAATGCTTTTTAATGTACGTACTTGGTTGATTAACGTATTTGCTTAAACTATATAACTTGAAAATTTCCATGTTTGGAACTTTGTAATTCTTTTAAAAATTTACTCACACTATAATGAAAGACATCACATTTCTTAACTTTAATTTCAAATTCAATAAAAATGAAGATTTTATTTTTCTTTCATTAAAATTTTAACTTTTATGTGTAAAGACCGAAATATATTTCTCTTGCGCAGTTGTTTAGGTTACATGCTTAAAAAAATCATTTCCGAAAATTTATCTGTTTTAGAAAATACAGTTCTCGAATAAATCTTATTTTTAGAGACAATAGGAAAAGTCCTTTGCTAAAAAAATACCAGAATCCGGAGATTATAACTTTTGTTTTGGGGATTATTTATCTGGTTCAATTTCTTAGGAGTAAAATATTTTCTTTAAAAGTTATTTTCTCCAAATATTTAGATACGAAGAGTAGATATATTGCGAAATACATAGAATAAAATAATTTGAAAAAGGACATTTCTTTATGATATTTTCATATCTTTAGTAAGATAACTTCATTTGTAGGAGAATCTGGGTATATTTGCATGCTTACACATTTAAATTTTTTACATTAAAATTATTTAAACTTCAGGTTTAAATTTCTTCAAACCTTATTAATAAACTACTAACAGATAATACTTGTTAAATAACAAGTTTTGTCTTAATAAGTTCATATTTCTTTTTAAATATATTCTTCACATTATTAACTCGGAATTTAATTAAATGATACAATAAACTTTCGATTATATTTTATTTTGCATACTTTATAAATTTAACAGCTCCTGTTACATTAATTTAGGATTTATTTTTTTATTCATTAGAAACAAACTGATGTTTTGGATGATTTTTTTTCAACAAAATTAATCATGCAAATATATAAAACGTGCTACAGTAATTATCAGTACGCATGTATATACGTACATACATACATACATTATATATATATATATATATATATATATATATATATATATATATATATATATATATGTATATATATATATATATATATATATATATATATATATATATATATACACATATATATATATTGTGCATGATTATTTACACGAATAGAAACGTTATTTTGGCTAATTCATAAGGCAATATAACAAATATTCTAAAGGATTTTTCATTAATTTCTCGAAAAGTTTTTGAAATACCTTCGTAATTTTCTTTTGTTATTAAATTAATGTCTTCTACATCAATAGAACATAACTGAATATGATACGTAATTATTTTACTATCATGCAGACATGTAAAAAATTCTAGGGTAATTACTAATATAAATGTGTAAAGAAATGGAACTTATTCAAGAAATTCACTGCGTATTTCAGAGCAGTTTTCACAAAATTCAACGTAAAAAGTATTTTCAAATTAAAACACATTAATATTTTTATCTGATATTGTTCATAAATTCAAATAACTCAAACGCATTTGAGCTTTATTCTATGTCAATTCAAGAAATTTATCGACCCTTTAACTCATATGGAATTTTATTCAATATAGTGGAAAATATAAAGTCATGCAATGTATGCTTCCCGATATATTTTATAATAATATCTACAGAAAAAATCAATATAAATATTCTGATATTTAAGTTATGATTATCCTTTATCATTTTGGAGAATATTTTCTATGATTCCTTTATGAATTTGATAATCTTCCTAAAAATGTCTGGTTAGATATATATAAAGAGTACGTTTGCATGTTTGCATTAACATGACAGGTTGAAATATTATATCCCCGGATGTAATGGTATCCTTATTAAAACAACAACCAACTTAAGATATTTATTAGTTTATATGCTCGTCTAGCATAAACTATAACATATAAATCAGTTACTTTCATATTAGAACTTTTCTGACCATTGTTTAGTGTTAAAAAATTGCATTAAATAAAATATCACTCAACGTAAGTGTTAAGTAACTTTTGTCATAAAATTTAATGTTCCTCAATAATTGTGAATAAAATTTTAATTGCTTGAACCTAATTAACCTAATTTTCAAAGTTATTCTTTATTTAAATCAATCGATCTGCACATTTTATTCTGTTTAAAAGATTCTTTTTTATGACAATCCATCAAAATACTAATTAATAGTAAAAACTAAACCATTAAAAAATTAAAAAATAGTTAAAGATCTTTATATCATATTATAATTAAAATAATGTAAAAGTCTTAAGGCATGAACATTTAAGAGATTAATATTCGTTTGATCTTTTATGATAAAACATATTTTGATACAATGTTGAATATCTTATGTTCTTAGATACTGCATACAATTACAAAATCAAGGCAAAGAAATCATCATATCTTACAAATTTCTATGATGTATTGTTTCACACGAGTATATATCATCAACATTATAAGCTAATTTCAAAATCAGTTATCTCACTAAACTTTAATACTAGCAAATTAAATTTTCAAATAAAACGTCCGAAAATATGTATGCATAGTTTTCAGTTATTTTCACAGTAAGGAAGTATTTAAAACTTTTTTCAATATTAGATGTTTTTATGTAAAGAATTACATTTTTTTCAGTTCCAATGATCAATGCCGTCATCATTATTTATTTAAGGAAACATTAACTAACACACACACACACACATATATATATATATATATATATATACCCCTCCTGTTTTCATAAAAAGTTAAGAGTTACAATTTGCCCGATCTCAATAAAAGTCCGTCTAAACTTCAAAAACATTTTGCCTGTGCAATAGCAATTGTTTTGCGGCATAAGCAAATTATGTTTTGAATATTATACTTATATTAAATTTTAGGGAAATAAAATAAAGGATAACAGTAAAAATGTTCTTATTATTACTTAAATTTTACATTCATTCTGAATCACAAACGCAGAATGATTCTGAAAGAAAAATGTACCCCAAGATGCAATATTAAGATTAAAAGTCATTTTTTTTACAGGCAGTAAATAGTAAAATTTCTATACAATGCTAACTATTAAGACCCCGTATTATTTTTATTATTACAGTACATAATTTTTCTGTAACCTGGACCTTGAAGTCTTCGAGGGTTTTTTGTATTATCAGGTTTTGTTGTCTAAAAGATAGTTTAAAAGAAATGTCCATAAAATATTATAGGTTTTAAATTTATATTTCTTTCAAAAACTCAAATTACCCTTCAATTTTAAGAAAGCGCTTTAGAAAAATTTCAGTTTTGGCCATCCTAAAAATTTTACTTAACTGCTGATATTTAATTCACAATAAATTTGAATTGAATCATTTTTCCTTTCAAAAAGTGCGTTAAAATATGCAGTTCTAATTTAAAAGTATAGTTCATAAGGATGTATGCTTGTTACATACATGGCGAAAAGCACATTTTTTCTCGATATTAATTCAGACCATAAAATCGGTATTTCTAGGATGTTTTCAACATATATATTCGTTTAACATTTAGAATAGAAATTATTTTTTATTTACTTCCTATTTTGAATATTTTATCCTATTTTGAATATTTGTTTAGTCTCACGTTAAAGATTAAAATTTTTCATCCTATGCTATTTAAAAAAATTTCAAATCACTAATCTTCTTCTGAACAAAATGAAATATTTTCGTCATGTAATAGAATGCTCTCTGTTTGAAAGTTAGTTGTTACCTAAACTTCATGAATAAGGGCAAATATATATAATAAATAAAGCTTTAAAGGTGGTTGACACCTTATTTAATATTAAAACAAAACTGTAGATTTATAGGGATGTCTGACGACTTTTGCCCTCATGTAAGTCAGATAGGAAACATTTAAAATTATCAGTAATTATTTCTTAAAAATTTGTCTATCCTTACATATTTTCAAAATCCTGCATACTGATCTACATAAAAGCCAGCACATTATAAAGTTAGCGAACCCTGTAAATTATGCATTTTTAAAACATCGATAAACATAGACACACAGTAGTACGAACTAGAAGAAATGTTTTCTACTCACCAACACATTCATGGGCTTCGTGAGCTGTGGCTCTTCCCCATGGTCTGTCAAAATGGAATGGCTTGCACTTTTCGCAATCTCTACCGGCTGTGTTGTGTTTGCAGTCGCAAACTAGCTGGCCCTCCCTGTTGTGAATACATCTCGAGGCATGTCCATTGCATTTGCACCTACCTCCAACAGCAAAGTCAGAGACTGCGTAGAAGTATGTGTCTCTCTGGCTCAGAGATTCATTGTCGTTGGCCATCTCTGGCATCCAGCCCACCAGTCTGTTGAAAACAACTTTAATATCAGTTGCTGTCACCCAGTCTTGTAGCACCGGGCTGTTATCAAAGTCATAAGCAGATGGCCGGCCTTCCAGAGTGCTAAACGCAATCCTGGCCCCAGTTATAGGTTCAACGTTTGACTGGGCATCGGTGCAAAGAGCTTCTTGTTCATTGGCCTTAGTAATGGCAGCTCTGTTTTGGCGACCATACATTTTCCGGCATTGACTTGAATAGAACTGGAATGGATGCCAGGTTTTTCCGTAGTCCATACTCTTGTACAGAGCCAAAGAGTCTGGCTTCTGGTTGCAAAACTGCAGGCTTATGTACGTCAGCTCGTACTTCTTTCCCAGTGTCAGCGTCAGAGACACATTGTGCAAAGACTGCGAAAAAGGTTCAGACATCCAACACGTCACGTTGTTTGGGTTGTTAAGATCAGTCAAATAGCTCGTAGGGTGTGCTCTCTTCGGGTTGCTGGCGTCACATATTTGACAGTTGCGAACGATTTCACCCTTATCGTCAGTGCTAGTGGTGCAGTACCTGTTGGCAGGAGTGCCGCACTCGCTAGAGGCCTTCACTTCTTTTCCAAAAGCAGCGTTTACGAAATCTGGTATGCAGCGTCTCGGCTCTTGGACTTCTTCGTAGCAAGGATCAGGTGGGGGGTTTTGCTGAGCAGCGAACATGCCATGGTAGGTTATGGTGTTGCTGACGTGCAAAAGGAATGCAAAGAAACACAATATTCGATACATTGTCATCATTTTGATTTCGGTTCTGTTACTCTTCTACAAATAGTTCAGCACGGAATAATAATAATAATAAAAGGAAAAGAAATTGACTAGTTTGTTAGATATTCAACCGGTATGAAATCAGCTATTCTCCTAAAACCTGAGTCAAAGTCAAGACAGGTATTTTATTAGTCTGTTGAGTGAGTCATTTTTCACTTTCAAATGCTTTGAAGCGATGCTGGAATAGTATATTGGCTAAATGAGTTTCATCTGAATCTTCTTCACATCGTTACTTAAGTACAAGTAAATCTGAACTTTGTACTCAAGTATAATAGAAACAATTCACGATGCATTATTAATTTACGGTCTGTGACAGCTGAAAGAACGGATTCTGGAATGTAAGATGCAATGTTATATCATGTTATATCAGTCGTCCGCGTCAAAAGTACCAACAGTTGAAAACAAATTTTCACAATTGCTGGGGAGCGTGTCACGTTTTACGCTGCAAAGTCATGTATGGTATCCTGTCCCATGACACTCCTCTTTATTTTTTCCCATTCGGACGTAAACAAGATCTCCACGCGAAGAACGTCAAAGTCACGTCGTTTTCGGACCTCAGAGGTTGTTCGGAGTTGTGCTGTCTGTCGACTGCCGGACCGGACTGGCACTTTCACGGAGCGGCCGCGGGGGTGTATCTCTACGTTCGCACCGTCGCACCGAAGAACGATTGGCGCGCCATCCCCCCACCCCTAGATCGATCCCTGTCGCACGTGCACACCCCTGCTCCCTTTTTTATTTTCGTTCTTTTATCCTCCGCACCCCTCTTGCTGAGGTGTACTTGCTTTTCACATATCCCGTCTACTTACCTTTTTGTGCAATATCTGGCGAATTATGACGGAAAAGGGAACTGGCCGAATTTTTTCAGGAAGAAACAAAAAAAAAAAGTATTCAATCACATAACAAATAGAGACTTTTCTAAACTTTTTTCAGGAGGAAATTTTTCATTCAGAATTTTTCATTTCAGAAATTTTTCAGGGAGAATTTTTTCAGGAAGAAACAAAAAAAAAGTATTCAATCACATAACAAATAGAGACTTTTCTAAACTTTTTTCAGGAAGAAATTTTTCATTCAGAATTTTTCATTTCAGAAATTTTTCAGGGAGAATTTTTTCAGGAAGAACCAAAAAAAAAATATCCAATCAAATAACAGATAGAAATTTTTCTAAACTATATCAGTACATACATTTCCCGTGTTTTGCATTGTGCCTTAATTCAGTAAAATTCCATAATATTTTCCTTTTCTCAAACAATATTCGAAAACCTATAAGATCCTGGACAGTAACTAAGAAGGAGAAAATGTCTAATCTTCTAATAAATATACTACATTAGTTTTTGTCATTAGTGTCCAATTCATTTTTTTAAATCCTAATTATAAGTAACTAATTGATCCATCTATACACATAAAAAAGGAATATACTTAAAAAATAATTTCCACTCGTAAAGATTAAAGCATATGTTTTGATGAAATCAAGTCGTAAAGGAAGGAAAAATTCACTTGAAATATATCCGAGAATTTTGTTCCTCTTTATAAAAGTCTGTAAACTATTATGATTATTTAGAAATACTAAATAATTAACACCATAAACAATTTAAATATAATTTGTAGTTAATTATAAATATATATCACTAAATTCATGTACTTAAATGTGAAACTCTTTCCTTTAATATTTTGAATTATTCTGCAGTACTTTTCATTTTCAAGATCAATATTTAAATATCTTCAAATCTGCATCAACATGGTATTTACTCCAAATGTTTATCACATTAGCAACATTATCTAATGTAATTTCTAAAAAATATTTTCGTACCATTTGACTTGCTGGACAATAACTTCTTATAATATTTGTTAACTAGTTGCAATAACAATATCTTCAGAAAATTTCAAATGTTATGAGAACATTACCTACCTCACAAATAATGAATAATAATAATGATTGAGTTCTATATAATGTGCAAATTTCTTTCTCCTGGAAAGCGCTTGCTTGGTATTTTACTTAAGTATTTTTCCCCCAAATATATGCATTTATCTATTTATTTCAATAGTAAAATATCTTCCAAACACAGAGACAAGCAATTTAACAACGGAAATAGAACAGTAAACGAAGCGGTGAACTTATGCATATAAAATTAGCCAGCTGAAATATTTTATAGCCAAATACAAAATAAACAATCTTGTGCCAATTTGATATTATATACCACTTGATTTGCCTGAAAAGATATGTTTCAAAGATCTTGTGATAGTCAGAATTATTATATATATATATATATATATATATAACCTATACTTTTCTTACGCTATAAGTGTACTGCAGTTAAATCATAATGATAAGAATCATTTATGTTAAATTCTGCCAATAACAACTAATATTTCTCTTTTACTAAAATTTCTCTCCATATATATTAGTTTAGTTTAATAATTTCATTACCAGATGTAGAGTGAAATAATAACTTCATAAATCCTTACCTCTAGCTAATGGATTTTTTTTCTTCAACTGAGTCACTGATAATCAACACAAGAGGCCTTTATCATAATTAACTCGAAACACCGCAGCTGCTTAAAAATACGCATGATTAAACACCTTTTGATCCTATGTATGCACTGCACATAAATATATCCTCCGTTCGATGTACTTCTTATTTTCGAGCACCATTCTAAGAGAAAAGCATAAATAAATATCTGCTAAACGAATAGGATATTTTGTAACGATAAGTGGCAACGAGAACTATCCTCAGCTCAAACAGAAGTATCCTCCGCGCACTTTCGCGGGATTAGGCCAGATTCCTTTATTGGAACTCCAAACGCACTCTTTTGACAAAGCCTGACGAGCACAAAATAACCGAACAATGCGCCCGCGTCCAATAATACAAGCACGCTACACGTGCAGGCACGGCGATCGGGCGCGCTCCCAAAACAAGACGCACGTTTTTAAACGAAAGGGAAGTTTTAAAAGCGGTCCTGTCACACCTTCGCGAACACTTCTCCCCCCCTCTCGTTGTCCTCGAAAGCTGATTGGTTGGCCGCGATCGTTCATTCATCATTTTCGCGGCGTGAATTGGTTTCGAGAACAGTGGTGCAACTCTAGCCGAGAAAAAGTTGGGAAGAGGAGGAAAGGGAAGAGAGATTTTAGAATGTTTTGTTTTCATTTTCCCCCCGCATGTGTCGAATAGTTTCGAAAGAATTCAAAGAACGTCGAGTTTAATTACGGCTCTTCGGCGACGTTTACAATTGTCGTTTTTTTTTCTTCCACTTCATTGAATAAATTAAATGATTTTAACTCAAATTTTAAGTTTTAATGAACCTTTGGGTAGACTTGAAAGTCTGAAATAAAGATAATTAGTAATACCTGGGATATATCTTAAAGCAGTGGTTCGAAATCGGTGGTCCATGGACCCCTGGTGGTCCAACAGACCCCAAGAAGTGGTCCGCGATGTCAGGAGTGAATAAGAATAATCAGTGTGGTCCAACCCGCGGCCCGTCAATTGTTTATTGTTGGCCCTTGCCCTTCTTACTCAAAAAATATTTTAGTGCGAAAAGTTTAGTTACGAAAGTACTTTTTCTGCTCTCAAACATGTTAAATCGAAAACGAGAAATCGAATTGCAAGTGCTTCACTGGAATCGAGCCCGAGACTTTGCCTTACTGAACTTACAGTGGACATTGATAAACTTGTATCAGGAAAGCAGTGCCAATCATCACATTGATTTCTCGACTGTAAAATGAAGTGGTATATTAAACTAGTACATTAGACTTCTTTTAATATAAATTTTAATAAAATTTTTTGAATGCAATATGTAATTAATTTTCTTTCTCGGATGTCTCTGGCCCTCACATTCCTATACTAAAGTTTGATTGGCTCTCTTTTAACTAAAGGTTGGACACACTGATAATAATAACAATAATAATTAATTTTATCGTTTCAAAATAACCTCTAATTTTAAAAAAAAATTTGAAACTGGCAGCTAAAAAATTTTTAGTTCCAAATTTTTTTGTTCCAGTTCTAAAAATTACTGTACTTCTTCCGCTTTGTGACGTTTCGAGTACGAAATAATCCTTGTTCTGGTGAAAAATGTCTAATAAGCTTTTTGTGACGAGGACTCGCAGCTTCATGGCCATTTCACAGCATCACAGCCATTTTACAGCTAGTAAAGTGCGTAAATGCAATCTGAAAAATCTCGTTCATTTTTCAGTTTTCGTAGGCTTTTTTGTTTGCCATTAAGTTTCATTTTACGTTTATTTGTAACCTTTTATTAATGTTACGTTTATTTGTAATCGTTTATTTGTAACCTTTTATTAATGTTGTTTATCACAGATAATATATTTATTCAGATATATATATATATATATATATATATATATATATATATATATATATATATATATATATATATATATATATATGTGTATATATATATATATATATATATATATATATATATATATATATATATATATATATATATATATATATATATATATATATATATATATATATATACAGGTGGTTATCATAACAATGGAAACACCTATCAATATTAGTTGTGTTTATGAATGTGCTTCGTATTCATTTAAAAACAAGTCTGGCCACCGGTATATTTTTATATAATATAGTGTATGTATTATTCTACTGTCATATAGCAGTAATGAAGCTAAGGGCATCGTGCAATTGGGGGAACAGCGTAAAATATCAAACCTTGCAGACCTTGCGAAAAGGGCAAATTTTTGGAGCGCGTTTAAAATGGAGTATCTGTTACTGAAACCCCCAGGTTAATGGGTGTTTTTCTAGCTATGGTATCGAAAGTCATGACAGCATACAGAGTGCACGGAAAAACACCCTTTGCCAAACGGAATAGTGGACGAAAGGGAGAGCTGAGTGAAAGAGTACAATTCCCTGTACAATTCGCCCCCGACTATATATCATTCAACCACTGTGATCTGTATAAGCGGATAGAGCCAGGTTTCAATATCCACCACAGCATCTCTACAGGAGCTTTCATGATTTTTCCCTGAAAATAGGTACAATATATTCTTAACCACTATTCATGACTTGTATAATCCAATTCCAAGGTGAATCAGGTGGTATTACATGACAAAGGTAATCCTGCGCCGTATTAATAAAGGTTTTCATGATGTTTCTTAATGTTTCCATTATTTTGATAACTACCTGTATATATATATATATATATATATATATATATATATATATATATATATATATATATATTATATATATATATATATATATATATATATATATATTTATATATATACATATACATTTTTATATATATATATACATATTTATATATATATATATATATATATATATATATATATATATATATATATATATATATATATATATATATATATATAATTCTTTAAAAGGAATGGTTGGGAGATGGTCCCCAACGATTTTTTTTTCACAAGGGGTTCCTGATGGAACAGAAGGTTAGGAACCACTACTCTAAAGCAATGGTTCTCAAATTGTGGTCCGTGAACCAAATGGGTCCACGAACTGATTAAAATAAGTTCCATCCCATAGGACATTTTAATAGCTTCTCTTGGCTGGTAACGGTGACGTATTCAGCTGATATGTTTTGTTACTTAAATGAACTGACTATCAATTAAAGAGGAAAGACTGCAGGCGGGTTTAAAGGTTAAAAATAGAAATCATAATGGGCTCATCAACGAAACTGAAATTTCTGCCGTACATTTCAAATGCAAAAAGAAACTTACAAACAATTATTTCCCTTAACTTATTCTTTCTAGAAAAAAAAATGGGGAATCCATTTAGCTACGAAAATTTTCCATGAAAATAAAAATTTTCCAGCTTCTCCAAAGGACAAAATTGCAGAATTGGGGAGAGTTAGCTACTTGCTGGCCATATAAATCTTCCTTCGGTTTAGTTATTGTAAGGGTGATAAATGAGCAATAACCAACCTTATGCATGGTTCTATTTGTTGTGAAGCAATAACCAAATAATCAAGGTTCTAACTTATACGTGTAGCAATTAGCAATAATTAACAAACCTAAGGAATTTGAAAGAATGCCGTCATAAAAATAATTTAGTGGCTATGTTAGATGCTAAATGCGTTATGAAGTTGTGCAATATTCAAAATATGCAGGTTCTTACTGATGCACCCGTAAGGGTTATGGATTTAAAAAACAAATTAATGAAGTTAAATTCCCGAAACATTAAGGAACCTGAAAGATGATGCTAAAACCTATAAAGCAGGGGTGTCCAACCTGAGGCCCAAAGCAAGTATTAGTGCGGCCAAGAAAGAGAGCTCAAAGCGAAAATAAAATATCAGTAGTTCACATCGGCGATGATTGCAGGCGGCCATAACAGATCCCGTTTTGTTCATTCAACAAATCGACAATACAACATTTGAAATATCTTTAATTCTATACAAAATTCTGTATGCAATTTCTGTATATTAATTTCATTACAAAAATTAAATGTGAAGCTTTTACACATTTAAAATTTCCTATGTATCCTAATAATAGCCCAGTTCTGTCCCTCTATCTGGAACGCTTCCGGAGCGACCTCTTCATAAATATATTGCCGCATTTTCCCTTTCTTAAGCGTGAACCGGTGGCTGTGAGGTAGCGATGTTGCCTTTGGAGCGCTCGGTCCTTAGTTCGAATCCCGCCGGTCGCGAGACTGCGTTTTATTTATTTAATTTCTGGAGCATATGTCCCATGATGGACTCTGCACCAAAAATAAAATCAAAATCTGGAAATATCCAGAATATTCCAGTGCATGTAAATTGATTTAATTTGAATGTTCTGTTAGGATATATAAGTTGCTGCACTCCAGTTGAGAGGCAGTCTTGCTCTGTACTATCACTCCGATAGCACTTCATTACTTCCAATAAAATTTCTATACTCCACGTCTGTGTATTTAACCGTCTTTTCAGTTTTCACGTGACAATATCAGCCTATGCCATCCATTTTGTTTTATGAGTGAGGCTTAACAAGTTAAAAGTAAAGTTAAAAAAGATCATTTGCTATCTAAACCCAAATAATTTATTAGAAACAACGTAATATAGACACAAAGCAACTTTATTTCGATATTTAGACGGCTGTAATAAACGGTCATGACAATTTCAAAACAGCTCGCCAACGTTTAAAACTGTTCTCAGCATAACATATCTTTCATTGTAATGCATTTTCGATGTGATATTTATATTCATTAGAAAATTATCTCTTTTCCGCCACCTTTCGAGTTATCATAGTGTTTCATGTAAATTAATAAGAAGTATTTTATATACTCAGAACTTGAAAATGTAAACACGAGAGAGTCATTCATTCACCGTGATTCATTCATCGTCGTTAATTTAAGAAAAATCGAATCAGAGAATCTTTTTTACAGTAAAACAGTTTTTCATTATATTATTTTTTTAATATCTTTATTTATATTTTAACCATATAATATATATATTTTAACCAGATATATTTCAATAATGTCAAATTTAGTATTTTCGGAAAGTTGCAACCTCGAAACATGCGTAGTGATATGTAAAAACCCGTACTTCGCTACGGAGTACATTCAAATTAAATACAATGGTCAATGTATGCAATTAATGCCAAAAAATATATACTCGTACAATCAATGAATTCGGGGACTTTATTTACTACAACAACGAATACACTTACAAAGTCTTCTGAACACAATCACCTTCAAAATAATGTCCTTCCGCAACTATACACTTCTGCCAGCGTTGATACAGCTTCTGGAAACAGTCCTGGAAACCGTTGCGCGAGAGCTGTCGTAAAGCGGTTGTCGCTGTTGCCATCACTTCTTTGGCAGTTGCAAACCGCTTGCCCTTGATACGATCTTTCAGTTTCGGGAACAGGTAGGAATCGCAAGGAGCGAGGTCTGGGGAATACGGGGGAGGTGGCAGAACTGTGGTGCCGTGTTTAGCAAGGGCTTGTTGCACCATCAGGGATCCGTGCGCCTGGACATAGTCATGCATCAACATTCACATGTTGGATTTCTAAACGTGTGGACGTTTCCCACGGATTGCCTCCCGGAGACGACGAAGAACCTGTACATACCATTTGTTGACGATGTTACCTTGTGTTTGGCGCAGCTTGTCCTTTCTGGACCTTGCGCCAATAAACTTGAACCAACCAAACAACTACTGCTCATACCCGTTGGATGTTTGCCTCCGTTTGTGGGGTCACTGGCTACCAACTTCGCGGATCATCTGCAACAGCGTCTCTCCCATTTTTAAAGAAGCTGTACGATTTCAAAACTTTCGATCTGCACATAGCTTCATCTCGATACGCTTTTTGTAGTAACCGTAACGTTTCTGCAGTGGTTTTTCCTAAGTTGTAGCAGAATTTAATGTTGGAACGTTGCTCTAAAAAGGACATTTTGCTACATCGACATCATAGGCTGACAGTCTGCAGCCAAATGGTGAGCTGCGAGCGTTAGCAGTTGTGCAAAGCGTCATGTGACGTCTCACGCGTACGTAGATAACCAGACATGCAAACCACATCGTTATTTCGGTTCCCCCACACACCGGACATGACGGGGGAGGGTAGTCCCCGAACTTATTGACTATACTGGTATATATATGAAAAAAATGGTAACGGATATTTTTATAGACAAAATAATGTAGAAGAATTGGATAATGTCCAATCGTCTGCCGCATTAGAAAGAAAAAAATTAGAAAGAAAAAATTAGAAAGAAAAAATATAACCACTAGTTTGTAATAATATTAAAATTAGTATAAAAATTAAACACTATGAATACACAATCTCCATGATTTAATGAATACATTCACGAACAAGGCCATTATAAATATTGTTAAGGAGCGTACTCGCACATTCTGTCTCATCAAACTATTTGCAGGAGAATTGATGAAATTGGCCAATATACCGAAAACTGCTAAAAAAATAAAGCTTCTAGTTTCACTCTTTGTCGAGGGATGAAAGTACTGATGATACTGACATGTCTCAATTTGCCATTTTTAATTAGAGGTATAAATGACGAGTTTATTGTAACTGAAGAAATGGCTTAATTAATACAGTTAAAAGACAAGACAACCTCGAGAGATTTATATGAAACAGGGAAGAAAACGTTGACGGGCGCGATTCTCATTAACTCTCGCTAACATATCTGGTATTGTAACTGGTGCCCCCAGCTTATGATAGGCAAACAAGAGGGACTTGTAAGATTAACATTAGAACCGCGGCACTTTCGGCAAAAATAAACACTTCATTTACGGTCGATATCGATATGCTGGCAGAAATTTTTCAAATGGAATGCATAGAGTTGCAGTCTGACATACAACTTAAAGAAAAATTCAATCAAGTTTCCTTGTTAGACTTTTATAAATCATACCTGCTCAGAGATAAGTAGGGTGGGTGTCCCATATATCGCCCCTGTGCCTAATATCGCCAATTCATGTTTCTAAAGTATGATTCGCGCTATGTATGAGAAAATGCAGTCACTTCTTAGTTCTGGGTCTGTACTAACAGCGGCGATAGCGACAACGCTCTTATCACTGACAACAGAAAGTATATGGCGTCTGAAGTTGTTTTGGCTGTTGTCTTCGTAAACTTTGCCTCCAAAGAATCGGAATCCAGTGAATGACCAGGTAGGTGCATCCAAATTTTAATTTTGCTTATACCATTTGAAAGTGCATTGAACAAAGACTTTGCTAGCAACGCCTTTTAACAGGTGCTCCTAATTTCGCCTGGTAGGCGATATTAGGAACCGCTCTGGAGTTCACTGGAAATTAAAATTTTTCCAATTTACCTACATAACTTAAACTGGCACAGGGTTTGGAGCTGGTTGATCTCAGGATACTAAAGGAAATAGTTCTTAGGGATGTTCTTTGAGTTTCCAGCCTAATCAGAAACTAAAAAGTGGATAAAATGCCGAAAAATAGTTAGAGTAGCTGATATCTGGGACACCTACCTTATCCCTAACTGCATAGTCATGTGTTATTCATGTCATCATTGTTTGGAAGCACGTGCATCTGTGAACAACTGAACCAAAATACCGGATGAACATCTTGAGAACTTGTTGAGAATTGCAATAACTTCAATTGACCCAGATACTGATGCATTACTTTCCTATATTGATGCATTGTTATGACTCCTATAGTTATCTTTATAATTATAAATAAAATTTATTATGAAAAACGTTAACTATATATTATACTATTTTTGCTCATTAACTATTTTTAATGTTAGGTACATTTTTGTGTGGCCCAAAACAATTCGTCTTCTTTCAATGCGGCCCAAGGAAGCTAAAAGTTTGGACAACCCTGCTATAAAGGGAAAGGGCTGAAAAATTATAATTACAAGATAAAAAGAACTTTTTATATACCACTTTTTAAAATTTTCTGTTGAATCATATAAACTTGACAATTCTATGTATTAATAAATACTTTTAAAAAATTTTTTTGATGAATTATACCATCAACTTGAAAGAAAATGATCAAATGCGTAATGAGGAGAGCAATTATAAGAAATTTTCAAACAACAAAATTAACTGTAAATGAATTCAATTCTGCTTAAAGATGTCTAAAAGTATTAAAAGAATGCATTGTCATCGTGTTCTGAGCTATTCTAAAAGTTTCAAATGTCTAGCTAGTCGGGAAGTTAGTAAAAAATCGATTGCAAGATTTGTACTGGACAAACACACAAACAAACAAACAAGAAAGCGAGTTAATAAAAACATGGTAATAAAAAATAACTTTTCTAAGTCAATCCACGTCAACGCCCTGTGGTACTCTAGTAAAGTTTTCTTGAACTCAACAAAAAGCATTTCATTACCATAATTTTTTGTACAATCTATGCAGGAACTGTACATTGAATCAAACTAAAAAGCGAATATTTGGTGTACTTGTAGTTACTTTCTAACTATAATAGTTAAAATTTATTATCTAATGTGAACATTAAATTAAAAGAAATGTCTACAATTCTCATCTGAATTATCGGGAGATCTGGATCAACGAGGGCCGCATAAACGAGGTTTTACTGTATAATTCTTTCAAAGAAAAAGTTAATTTACCAAAATAGCAATCTGAATTTTTTATTAAAAAGGAGTGAATCAGTCAATTTATGTGAATCAAGACTAAAATTTCATTAGTTTTTAGTATTAAAACATCAGTGATGTTGATAATAATTTTCAGTCTTCGGATGAATAAAAAAGCTCGTTTTAGTTCCAACTAAACTCAATGATATAAGAATTAAAAAGAAATTTAATCATTGGACTGTAATGTATAATACATAAATTATATAACTAAATTAATTAATGTTAAAATTACAATTTCTTTGTTTTTTAGTATTAAAACATCAATGATGCTGGTTGTATTTTTCAGTCTTCGGATGAATAAAAAAGTTTCTTTTAGTTCCTACTAAAATCAATGATATAAGGATTAAATAGAAATTTAATCATTGGGCTGTAATGTATAAGACATGAATTATATAAATAAATTAATTAATGTTAAAATTACAATTTCGTTGGTTTTTAGTATTAAAACATCAATGATGCTGATTGTAATTTTCAGTCTTCGGATGAATAAAAAAGTTTCTTTTAGTTCCTACTAAACTCAATGATATAAGGTTTAAATTGGAATTTAATCATTGGACTGTAATGTATAATACATGAATTATATAAATAAATTAATTAATGTTAAAATTACAATTTCGTTGGTTTTTAGTATTAAAACATTAATCATGTTGATAATAATTTTCAATCCTCGTATGAATAAAAATAGTTACTTTTAGTTACTATTAAAATCAAAAATATAATGGATAAATACATCTTTAGCCATCGGACTACAGTCTATAAGACTATATGGAATATATTAAAAAATTAATTAATATTAAAATTACATTGATTTCATATAATTTTTATTTTCTAAAATCACTAAATATCAGTGATAATGATAACAATAATAATGACTGATTAACAGAAACGGCAATATTAATCATGATAAAAATTAGAAGCAAAACGGCAATTAAGAATAAATAGTTTCTTTAAGTTATTTCGCACGATTCGTTAATCATGATAAGTGAAGCTAATGGTGCCAACACGAAGTGAAATCTCAAGTCAAAGAAAAACATTGAAGAATGGTTCTGTTGATCATAATAAAAACGTTCAACTCACTTCACGGTATGACAACAGAAACAGGAGCAGTTTGTTTTCTCCAGTAGATTGGGCGGCCAGAATATCACTTTTAAAGAGAACATGTCCTCTTTTTGGTGTGTGTCTTTTACCATGTTTTTATAACTCGCTTTCTTGTTTGTCCAGTACAAATCTTGCAATGGATTTTTAACTAACTTCCCGACTATCTACACATTTGAAACTTTTAGAATAGCTCAGAACACGACGACAATGCATTCTTTTAATACTTTTAGCCATCTTTAAGCAGATTTGAATTCATTTTCAGTTAATTTTGTTGTTTAAAAATTTCTTATAATTCCTTTCTTTATTACGCATTTGATCATTTTCTTACAAGCTGATGGGATAATTCATCAAAAACATTTTAAAAAAAGTATTTATTATTGCATAGAATTGTCAAGTTTATATGATTCAACAGAAAATTTAAAAACGTGGTATATAAAAAGTGCTTTTTATCTTATAATTATTGTTCACTCTCTTTTATTCTGATATTTTATTTCCCTCTTTTTTCCATAGTTACTTTGAGTCCAATCTTTTTTTAAAATGTGTCAGTATCATTTCTTAATAGCAACACATTATGGAAATGTAGGTCAAGTTCATTAATGTATTTTATATATATATATATATATATATATATATATATATATATATATAACAATCAGGGTATCCGAGCTAAAAATATCCAAAAGTTACCACTTATTTTTACGGAACTACCCATTAGAATTTTTAAAAAATATATTTAATTAGAAAGGACCCCTCACCAAATTTTAATATCAATAGATTTTGATGTGTGCATCATTTGTAGCACGACAAACGTCTAAACGGTAATCCAGTTGTCTTCAAGTGTTTCGTAGCATATCAGGAGTTATTAGTGTATAAACAAAAAATTTTGAGTATAAACAAAAATTGAAACTGTGGATGAGTTCATTCAAGTAATTCGTCTAATAACTTGGAGAGTATATTACTTGTAGAGTAATTCGTCACTTAGAGAGAACTGGTTTACCATTTAGACGTTTGTTGTGCTACTACAGGTGAACACATCGAAATCTGATGTTAAAACCTGGTGAGATGTTCTTTCTATTTAAATTATTTTTTAAAAATTCTAATGGGTAGATCCGTAAAAATAAGCCATAACTTTCGGATACTTTTAGCCCGGACACCCTATCTATAATATACATCCATATACAGTGGAATCTCGATCTATCGTTTGTCAAGGGACCGATTGAAATGAACGATAAATGCGGAAAAACGATAGATGCGAAACATAACAAAGCAATATGAACTTTGGAACTGGATAAAATGAACGACACATACGGAAAAACGATGGATCCGAAAACGATCGATCGAGATTCCACTGTATATATACTGCTGGCCACCCAAATTGCAACACCAAGAAAGACAAGAGATATCAAACCAAAATTTATTTTGCAGATAACATGTTGACCAAGTATCAAATGATTAAATTTATAGACTTCTGTGAAGTGTGGTTCCTGCCAAAATCAGTAGCCAGAGTAGCCGCCATTCTTGGAGATCACCGCTGCCATACGCCTCGGCATTGATTCAAAGATACTTTGGATGAGTTCTTCGGGTACAGCAGACCAAGCAGCTTCCACACTTTGCCAAAGTTGATCTTCTGTGGCAGCTGGGGATTGGAATCTGGGTCAATCGTAGAGCAACCATGGACCACATGTTTTCTAGCGGCGAAGGATCCGAAGAGCGAGGCGGCCAGGGAAGCAATTCAATCTGGCTATTAACGAAGAACCGTTGGAAAATGCGTGCCACGTGTGGTCGAGCATTATCCTGTTGAAATATGGCTGTGGGAAAGCCCTGAAGGTAAGGAAGGACAACTGGCTCCAACACCTCGGAGATGTAGCGCTGGCTGTTTAAAGTACCGGCAAAGCGTACTAGAGGTGTGCGAGAGTGATATCCAATACCGCCCCATACCATAATACCCGGTGCAGGACCAGTGTGGCGATGCATAACGCAGCTGTTCAGCATCCTCTCTTCACGGTGTCTCCAGAGTCGAATGCGACCATCGTGGTGTTGCAGACAGAAGCGTGACTCGTCAGTAAAGACAATTTCATTCCATTCTTCCGTCCACATCCTTCTGTCATCGCACCATTGGCGGCGGAGACGTCTGTGGTTCTGCGTCAAGGGTAGACAAAGCAATGGACGTCTTGCGGACAGACCACTCTGCTGTAAACGGCGTCGAATGGTACGCGCAGACACTGGATGATGCGTTACAGACTGCATGTGCTGTGCTATGGTTCGTGATGTGACTGAGCGATCCGTCACTGCCATGCGCACAATTTGCCTGTCATCACGTGAAGTGGTGCGCTGAGGTGGATGCGATCGAACACGCTGGTCCGTCTTACCCTCCAGCATACAACGATCACATATCCGCATTACAGTTGTTTGGTTTCGCCCAACACGACTACCGATCTCCCTGAAAGATAATCCACAATCTCGGTAGGCCACTATCCTTCCTCTGTCGAACTCGGATACTTGATCAAAAGATGATCGCTGTTTTCGACGAGGCATAATTGATCGTTTTTTTGAAAAAAATACAAGAAAACACAATTGCCGAACTTGAAATCGTCGAAATCTCCAAGCCTTAAATAGAGCTTTGAAGTGGCGCCACAGGCGCGCGTGATGTGCGTCTGCACTGAAATTCTAATCATTTGCATATCTTACCTCCGCTAATGCATGTTGTAAATTTCATGTTATTTGCATGTTTCCTTCAGGGTGTTGCATTTACAGTGGCCAGCAGTGTATATAAGACAAAGTTGAAAGTGACAAATATATATAATAATATATAGACAAATATATATAAGACAAAGTTGAAAGTGAAAAACCAGTATAAGCTCTAAAACTACTTGCAGTCTGGATCTAAAAACATGAAAAGATAAGTATTAAATAAGTTTTAGACAGCATCTCTTCATCAGCGGTGCCGATACTGTCTAAAAACTAAAGGATTGTTTCTGATAAGTATGATCTAATCAATAAACATACTTAGACACCGTACAAGCCATAAAAAACAGAAGAATTGAATAAAAAGTTGCTTGATCAAAGAACACCAAGCCTGGCGCTAGACAAAGTGGAAGTTAAGAGTAGGAAACCGCAAGAAGACTGACGTCACAAACCTTGCAACCATGGAGCTAATGGAAACACAGAAGCAGACTTACTATGGAAACTGTGTTATAGGACAAATAAACCTAAATAAATTAGTGTTATTATTATTACTAAGAGTAAAATAATATTATTTATTATTTATTATTATTTTTACTTAAGAATTTAATTATTATTAATTAATATTAATTTTTAGTAATTATTTTACCAATTAATCTTATTATGTTACTTATTTTTTTGTATTACTAATTAATTGCAACAGAACAAGCTATTCATTAAATCTAATATATATATATATATATATATATATATATATATATATATATATATATATACTAGCTGAAAACCCGCACTTCGCTACGGAGTACATTCAAATTAAATACAACGATCAATGTATGCAGTTAATGCCAAAAAAATAAATATATACATTTATAATAAATACGACGATAAATGTATACAATTGATGTAATATATATATATATATATATATATATATATTTAAATTTATAAAAAAATCGTAGGGGATATTTATTTTTTTTGGATAATATCCAATCGTCTGCTGCATTAGAAAGAAAAATTTTTTTTTCGTCTATTTGGTTGTTATGCACGTGACGATAAATTTATTTAAAGTACCAGAAAAAAAATCACGTGATCAGCATTTAATAAATTAAATTCTATAAATTAATCTTTAAAAAATCACCAAAAATCAGAAAATTGAGATAAAGATTCGAAAAGATTTCATTTTAAAGGAACTTTTATGATCTTTCTCGTGATATAAATTTTATAACCCTCAAATTATTATTTTAAATGCAAACTTAAAAAAAGTTACAAAAACAGCTTAAAAATTTAATTTAAAAAATATAAGAAGAATTTTTCAAAAATCTTTCTTTGTGCACCCCTACACTATAAGAAGAATCGCCATGCAAAATTTCCAGAGGTCCAGCGGTTTGGTCTGTGCGTTGTATGTCAGTGAGTCAGCCAGTCAATCAGTGAGTCAGTCAGTTACGGAACTGCTTTATATATATCGATGATGAGGTGCACATTATTTTATTACGGATTATTCTGCAGACATTCCAGCACATCCCAGGTACCTTTACAGCAGGACACACACAAACAATACTAGTGGCCACAGGAATCTGTCGGGGCAGTCAGAAGACGTTTGCGTCACAGTATAGTTGGAAGCAGTACGCGGACAAGAGACAGAAATTCGAGAGAGAGCAAGCCAGAAGGCAAGAGAACAAGGCAAAGAAGATGGACCGGAAATCGTTGCTCAACGTTTTTTACAATGGGAGGGGCAAGGAGTTCAAAGTTCTTTTAATTGGTTAGAATCGAACATACAGCTTGACCACGTGAAGGTACGACTCAACGTCGCAAGACTTTCCGAACAGGCACGGCGTAGTGAGATAGGCGTGTGACGCTGACTCACGTCTAAAAACAACGTTAAAGTTTCGCGTGTGGCGGTTTAAAGAATAGAATAGTTGGTTAGTTCATTTATTCCTAGGTCACAATTTGAAATCGGGGCTGTGTTTGTTCAGGTTGAAAGGAATTTAGAATACTAGTTAGCTTTTCAAAGGCAATTAATAATGGTGGGACGTTATTATTACTTAAACAAACACACACACACACACACACACACACACACCCATACATATATTGTATGATTATTTTCGATGTTGGGGGCACAATAGACAAATAAGTGGAAACGACTTAACACAGAAATATTAAATCAAGATGATCAGTGACATATAAATATTAGATCATCCCAT
The DNA here is from genome assembly GCA_907164885.2 of Dolomedes plantarius. Taxonomy (NCBI): domain Eukaryota; kingdom Metazoa; phylum Arthropoda; class Arachnida; order Araneae; family Dolomedidae; genus Dolomedes; species Dolomedes plantarius. The sequence goes on from OU015503.1 coordinate 1,171,650, forward strand.
AAATGATGCGGTATTTAGGTATTGTCTAATACGTCATAATACCGCATCATTTATGGGATGACCCAGTAAAAAAATGTAACACGAAAGCCATTAATGAAATAAAAAGTGATAACACATTGCTATCGAAAGTTCTCAGTTTTTTTTAAGGGGGGGGGGGGGTTGACTGAGGAACCTTATTGTGATTTATTAATTACTATTAACTATTAGTATTATGAATTTAAAGTTATTGTTTATTATTTTTAAAAGTTCTGTTTTATTTGAAAAGGGGAATTAGATTTAAATCAAATATTCTTTTCTCACAAACTGTATTTCTGTTTATATAATAAATTATTGTTCACGGGTGTGAATAAATATTATATTCGCATATTATTTCCATAACCCGTCCTCTTTTAGTTCTATTTTTTTATAAAGTTCTCTTTATATATTTCCAACTTCTGGTAACCCTACCGGTAGATGCTATGAAAAAATTGGTTTGCATGCCAGTAGATTAAAAACTAAATTGTAAAAAGAAAAAAAATTACACAGCACAACTGCGTACAGCGACTGTTTGTACTTTTTTTTTCACATAGAGAATATTCAACAATGGAATTTTACTTTATTTTAACTATATATATTTAGGAACTATGTTTTGACTGCATCACTTGCAGGCTTTCTGCATGAAAGAAGTTTTAAGTGGAATACAGTTTGATGATGTGTCTACACATCATCAAACACGGTAAATAACATAGTAAAGGTTTTTTCCCCCTCTGAGTTTCGTAGATATAATATAACCCGAAATCCCCCATTAGAAAGGTCTGACATTTTCATAATTATACAGGAATCTTCTTAGGATATAAAATAAAGGGGTGTTATGCAAATTAAACTTTAGTGGTGATGGGAAGGAAAATTAAAAAAAGGGAAACTGATTGAGTTAAAAAATTTTGCCCTATAGACAGGGTTTAGTTTTGGTTTGGAGCGCTACGGTCAATTTTTTTTTGCTACACGAGGGATAATTAGACCGGGACCTACAGTTTAAAGCCGATTCCGAGAGGCTACAAACATCCATGCCAACAGTGGTACTCGAACCCACAAGATCTGAACCAAATGCCAGAGTCTTAGCCGCTCGGCCATCACCTGGCTCTATAGACAGGAATTTCAAATAATTTTAAAGGGAATTTATAATATTGTTATCATGTACATGATAGGTAAAAACATTTTCTACTTTACGATGTGTTATTATATTCCGTTCAAAGTTTCTTTATTCTAATGGAGTTTAATTTCCTTTCGACTGAAGTCATTTTGTGTGGTCATTTCAGTCATTTCAGTCGTTGGGAACTTCAGTTCCCAAGAATCAGAAATCTGATAACTTGGTGGTTTGGTATACATACACATAAAATTTTTCAGTCTAAATTGATCATTACGTGATGCAATCGCAATCGAGAAGAGCTAAACGTTGAGCTAAATGTTTTCTAAACGGTGACTCAGAAGCAACTTGTAATTCTCTTCCTCCATTCCCAGAAGCACAGTAAGACTATTCCGTACTATATTACTTATCATATCCATGTTCTCCTGTAAAAAGATTCTATGCAAAAAGTTCTCCTGCAAAATTCTTTGATGCTTCTGAGAAACCTTCTCTCGAAGACTGCAATTCTGTATTCTCCATTTTTTGTTAGAGACCAAGTTTCCGAACCATACATTAGGATCAGCCTAATGATAGTTTTATAGATGAGAAGCTTCTTTTTTCTGGAGAGAGACTGAGACTTCAATAAAGAACGAAGTCCAACTAAGGTTTTGTTGGCCAGTGAGATACGAGTTTGAACGTCAGAAATGATATCACTTTTTGCATTAACAAAAGATCCAAGGTAATTAAAACCAGGAACAGTTTCAAATTCATGAGGGCCAATTCTCAAATGATTGGTTGTATCACCAGATGGTGTTTTCTGTACAGGCATATATTTGTTTTAGAATCATTTATTATCAATCCTATGCGATTTGCAGACACCTCTAACGAGGAGAATGCTTCTCTCAAGGCTGGTACGCCTAGGGATGCGACTTCGACAACAAAACATCGATGTTTTGAAACATCGATATTCAATATTAAAACCTCGATTCTAATAAAACATCGCCCAAAAAACATCGATGTTTTTAAACATAGATTTTTTGAACATCCATTCTTTAAAACTGGTTTAGTAACGGTTTTAGGGAGGCATCTTAATATTAATTAACGTTAACTTATATAAAACTTATATAGAACAACACAAACACTTAAATGGCCGCTCGTGTTTATACTATTTATAAATTAAAACCCCATGTAAGGTTCTTTAGTGTTGAGAACATTCCAAGCGCTTTGATAGGTTCATTAGTTCTTAATTGCCATTTGTCTTGTTGCTAGGGCATCGTTACCCCTTTTGTATTTGTCCTTTTCAGAATTCAAACTTACATTTACTGAGTGTGAAAATTATGGTTCGTGGTTGTTTTTTCTTTTATTATGGTAGTTTTCCATTAAAAAAACCCATCAAGACAATGTAAAACATCGAGCACAAAAAATCGACTTCAATAAATCGATGTTTAAAACATCGACATCGATGTCGCATCACTAGGTACGCCCCAAGCAACTATATCGATATCATCAGCATAAGCCAATAGCTGAACTGATCTGTAAAGGATGTTTCCACGGGTGTCAATATCTGAATCTCGAACAACCTTCTCCACTGTAATATTGAAGAGAAGGCACGAAAGAGAGTCACCCTGTTGAACACCATTATTAACACTTAGGCCCTCTGAATTCTAATTACTTCAATTACCATTCACACTCGGGCGCGAGATGATGAAATATAGTAAAAAGTTTTAAGGGGACAGTGGACTTTCAAACCTAACTTTCGTTGTTTTGAATGGATTTGCTTGAAATTTGAATATGTGATTGGTATCATAGATATGTAAAAGTGGTTAAAATTTAATGATGAAGTATTAATAATTTATGAATTAGGAATTAATAATTATATCAATAATTGGCCTGATTAAAAATGTCCCATACGCATTTCTAATTATCCTATTCCTTTGAAATTTAAGTTTTATATGCTTAACTGTATATAAAATAAATCTTATTGAAAAATATTAGCTTCGTAGCTCACAATTTCTAAATTTTGTACTTGAAAAGATTATTTATAGGTATTTTGCCTAATAAAAAGGGTGTTTTCGCTATTATTATTTTTTTCTCTTTATGTTTTTAATGAATGCTTATAATAAGAAATAAGTTTCATTGTTAGTTCTATAAGGTATCCTGTAAATAAAAATTATCATATTATATGCAAAAGAAATGCGCATGGGAGATTTTTAATTAGGCCAATTATTGATATAATTATTAATTCATAATTCATAAATTATTAATATTTCATCAGTTAATTTTAACCACTTTTACATATCTATGGTACTAATCACGTATTCAAATTTAAATCAAATCTATTGAAAACAAAAAAAGTTAGGTTTGACAATCCACTGTCCCTTTAAGTCAATTTAGTAAGAAATGCCTAGAGTGTAGACTGGGTGAAAGGAAATGTCGAAGAATGAAACCTCAATTCCGTCTCGAAGTGTTGGAAAAGATGGCAGATTAACATTTAATTTTGCCGCATTCTAATAAATTAGGGCGCCAGGGCCGCCCAGAGAGGGGTGGGGCAACTGGGGCACTTTGCCCCAGGCTCCTAACTGACGGTGAGGCCCCCAAAAAATTTAAAAAATAAATTTATTAGATTTCATCCAAAAGAAAATTCTGAAACTTGTACCGTACTTCAAAATTCAAAATAATCTGAAAAAAGGGGCCCTTCAAAAATATAAAAAAATTTATTTAATTAGATTTGTCTTACTCCAAAATAGTCTTCTGAAAAATGCGCGATTTAGTTTTAATGAAAAATACAACTGTTTAGTCCTAACTGCTATAAAATTACATTCTCTCTAATAAATTGAAGACAGTAGTAACTACTAAAATAGATAGCAAAAAAGCTTCATGCATGGAAGATGTCATATTTATTGGACAATATAACAAGAGAGCAGTGCAATGAAATATAATAATGCTAATCATTCATGCAATAAAATTTTGAGTAGCTTAATTTGAATGTGTTTTCGTCTCTTTCTTTTATTTATTTTTCTTGGGGTCCCCAACAGAAGTTTGCCCCAGTCACCGTAATGTCTCTGGGCAGCCCTGTATGGCGCTATTGTGTGCCATTTTTTGAGGTCTTGAATTATTGATAATTATTTTAACAAAAGTGAACTAGCCGAGCAAAATAATTTTTCTTGTGAAACAATGCAATACAGTTTTATTTAAAACCTATGCACAGTCTCTCAATTTTTTTTTATATATATCAGTTTAAAGTTAGTGTTAGACTGATTCTACTTAGAGTAAATAACATTGTTTGACAACGTTTTCATAAAAATTCAATTCACGCTACAAGCTTAGTAACAATACACTTGTCTATCGTTTACAGATGAGAAAAAATGCTCGAGTTAATAATACATTATTTATTTCGACTATCTATCATACCCATGGAGAAAAATGCCAATTAAGATGTTCATTATTATGAATCGATTATAGGAAAAGAGTAATCCTTGTCAAAGAGAACTATTCACACAATTCCTCCCCGACGCTTAAGAACGCGTGAGAAAAAGTAAAGCCTAAAAGTAATGTTTTAACACCTTCTCACGAGGGTTATTTATCAGTCCCACTGAAACGTCCAGTAGACTTGCAAAGCAGGGGGTTGCTACAGGCTGAATGAGAGGGAGTGTTCTCAGAGCCGCATCAGGGAGTGATGCGAGAACGAGTTCACACTGTCTTCGGGTCCAGTATCCGGGATATCTCACGGGAAAAGAGGAGCAAAGATTCTGATGCTGGTTCCCACCTGGTTTGTTTAGGGCAGTGTTTTTTCGGGTCGACCCCTCTTCACCGGTTTCCACGTATCCCGCCTTCTCACAGTGCTTATTTTCATCAAAGGGCCTTTTAAGACATAAAGAAAATAAACTCAAACTAGTTGGTACCCATTAAAACAGGACGGCTGGATAGTAAATAAATGTACTAGAACACAAATTATACTCAACACATCATTGCCAAATGTTTAAAATCATAATATTAAGAGCATAGAAATACACTTTAAAAAATTACCGTTGAACCCAGCAAAAGAAAAAAAATGGTTACTCAACAGCACGAAATGAACAATTTCCGTCAGGTTTAATTATATATCTCACAAACATACTTAAAAATAAAAATGGCAGAGAGAGAACTAGAGAGATTCTTCGGATTAAACAAATTAATGTGTTCAGGCGGTCTCGTGCTTAGTGAGTATCTCAAGCCAGATTTAAACATGTCACTGAACATGCGCAGAAAACAAATTTTGATTATAAATTATCGCTTATGAATAGAGATTGCTGTTACAAAAACCAAATTTGATACATTTATAGATTCAAATCTTTTGTTTAAGATCAAAAGGAAATACGTAAATTGATGCAGTAGTTTTATCTCACGGACTGCCCAAAGAATCGGCCTAGCAACTTAAATATACAATCGAACCTCGTTATAGCGAACCCGGTATATAACGAACTCCTGGATATACCGAACGAAAATTTTGGTCCCACCGTTTTGCTATTGTATTTAATGCTAATTTACCCTTTTATAGAGAACTTCCGAAATCTTAAGAATCGGCTATAACGAACCTTTTTTCAGTCGACTACAGAATTTTTTAAAACTTTTTAAGAATGTTGAAGATACAACGAATGTTGAAGAAGCAAAGAATGTTGAAGAAGAAGATGATGAAGATTTAACTATCGCGATGTGGATAGAAAAGCACAAAATTTCATCATTCTCAGATTGTAACATGCAATTGTTCGAAACCTGCGATGATGAAGTCATTACATGTGAAAATCCGACTGATGAAGATATTGTGGAAGAAATTAAAATGAATCATTCTGAAGTCGAAGATTCTGCATCTGATGCCGAGGAAGAGGAGCACATGAATGACGAAATCCCCACCATCTCAGATGCTACAGAAGCGATGCGTGTAATTAATAAGTGTTTGTCTACACAAACAGTGGAAGAAAAAGTGTTGGAGTCATTTGATGTATAGGACAAAGAAATTCATAAAATGTTTTTAAAATCGTTATCATGTCAGCAGAAGATTACCGATTATTTCTGCATCAAAACAGTGAGCAACAATTAAAGGTAAAATAAATTTATTTCCATTTGTCTTCATTTTTAGTTAATTTAATTAGAATTGTGTCAGTTTAATGTAATCTATTTTAGTCAATTTAATTTATTAATGATTATTTTTAATAGATTTTGTCATTTTTTTAATACATCATTATTAAATACACATAGCAACTAACGAGTTATACACTTTATGAACTCTAACATTTTTCTTGACGGTTCGGATATAGCGAACAAAACTTTTCGTCCTTGAAGTTCGTTATAACGGGGTTCGACTGTATATGCGTGTTTTCCATACTTTAATTCCAACCGAATGTTTAATTTAACAAAAATGAAATTTGCAGGAAATGGAGAACATTAAGAAACATTCATCCCTCAGTCAAAGGTGTGTAAAAGCCAGAACAGATCAAAAGGAATAATGCACCTATATGGATTGTGTATTATATAACATTAAAAATAGAAAAACACTTACCTAAATAAAATTGCTTTTTTTTCGATTGGGAAACTGCAATAGTCATGCCAAAAGTGGAAACACAGACTGATAAAAGACAAATTGGCAATTGGAATTTGTGTACTGTACGTTGTTAGTAACTGCGATCTCAATTGGACCACCCAATAAAGGTGGCGGTTTCTAAGGAACTGCGTTTGAGCTTTCAAGGAGACGCTAATGCCCTACAGTTTCTTGGTAAATAAATAGTGACAACTTTTTTTGGTGAAATGCGCTAACAAGTTGTTTTAATCGAGTAAAACCGTGGTGAGAACTCCTCGTTTAAAGTAAAGTCCACCAAGGTAGCTGGGAATTTTAAGAAACACCTGGTGAGCCAAGAGTCCAGGCTAAAATCTTTAGATTCGCTTGTATATAGTGTTGAACATAAAATCGTGTTTCATGTTTCTTGCATGAAATATACCCTCGGAAAACAATGTAGAAAGTCTAGTGGTTGGAATGGCCAATTAACAGAAATTTCAGAATATCGCTTCTGGTGAGAGAATATATTTGTGAAATCAAGAATATAGCTAAAGGGTACTTTTTGCTCTACCCATTGACTATTGTTTTGTACGTACAGTTATAAAATAATTTATATTAGACACAGGATTAGTGTTTCTGAAGCAAAGTCAATTAAAACTTTGCAATCACATTATTGATGTTTCGAAACATTGACCCATTCTCTACACACACATACACACACACACATACACACACACATATACACTGCTGGCCACTGTAAATGCAACACCATGAAGGAAACATGCAAATAACATGAAATTTACAACATGCATTAGCGGAGGTGAGATATGCAAATGATTAGAATTTCAGCGCAGACGCACATCACGCGCGCCTGTGGCGCCACTTCAAAGCTCTATTTAAGGCTTGGAGATTTCGACGATTTCAAGTTCGGCAATTGTGTTTTTCTTGTATTTTTTTCAAAAAAACGATCAATTATGCCTCGTCGAAAACAGCGATCATCTTTTGATCAAGTATCCGAGTTCGACAGAGGAAGGATAGTGGCCTACCGAGATTGTGGATTATCTTTCAGGGAGATCGGTAGTCGTGTTGGGCGAAACCAAACAACTGTAATGCGGATATGTGATCGTTGTATGCTGGAGGGTAAGACGGACCAGCGTGTTCGATCGCATCCACCTCAGCGCACCACTTCACGTGATGACAGGCAAATTGTGCGCATGGCAGTGACGGATCGCTCAGTCACATCACGAACCATAGCACAGCACATGCAGTCTGTAACGCATCATCCAGTGTCTGCGCGTACCATTCGACGCCGTTTACAGCAGAGTGGTCTGTCCGCTAGACGTCCATTGCTTTGTCTACCCTTGACGCAGAACCACAGACGTCTCCGCCGCCAATGGTGCGATGACAGAAGGATGTGGACGGAAGAATGGAATGAAATTGTCTTTACTGACGAGTCACGCTTCTGTCTGCAACACCACGATGGTCGCATTCGACTCTGGAGACACCGTGAAGAGAGGATGCTGAACAGCTGCGTTATGCATCGCCACACTGGTCCTGCACCGGGTATTATGGTATGGGGCGGTATTGGATATCACTCTCGCACACCTCTAGTACGCTTTGCCGGTACTTTAAACAACCAGCGCTACATCTCCGAGGTGTTGGAGCCAGTTGTCCTTCCTTACCTTCAGGGCTTTCCCACAGCCATATTTCAACAGGATAATGCGCGACCACACGTGCCACGCATTGTCCAACGGTTCTTCGTCAATCGCCAGATTGAATTGCTTCCCTGGTCGCCTCGCTCTCCGGATCTTTCGCCGATAGAAAATATGTGCTCCATGGTTGCTCTACGATTGACCCAGATTCCATCCTAAGCTGCCACAGCAGATCAACTTTGACAACGCGTGGAAGCTGCTTGGTCTGCCTTACCCCAAGAACTCATCCAAAGTCTTTTTGAATCAATGCCGAGGTGTGTGGCGGCGGTGATCTCCAACAATGGCGGCTACTCTGGCTACTGATTTTGGCAGGAACCACACTTCACAGAAGTCTATAAATTTAATCATTTGATACTTGGTCAACATGCTATCTACAAAATAAATTTTGCTGTGATATCTCTTGTCTTTCTTGGTGTTACAATTTGGGTGGCCAGCAGTGTGTATATATATATATATATATATATATATATATATATATACACAGGGCTCGATTTGAGGCGGAACGCACCGGAAAGGTGTTCCGGGTACCTCTCTTTAGGAAAAAAAATTACGATAGTTAAAGACATTTATTTAATCTTTTTTATTTATTTTATTACTTTACTACAACACTTTTTTGTACTTGTTTTACAAAATAAAACTTGGAATTAAATAAAATGTTCAAGTTTTTGTATATAACCATGATTTCTTGTTTTAAGACCAATAATTTGGAATTCCCCCACATACCCCGAAAGGCTACAGTTCCGGCACCTCTATTTCTAGAAATCGAGCACTGTATATATATATATAACAAAGTTAAATGTGAAAAACCAGCATAAGCTCTATTACTACTTGCAGGCAGGAACTAAAAACATGAAAAGATAAGTATTAAAAAGTTTTTAGACAGCATCTCTTCATCAGCGGTGCCGATACTGTTTAAAAACTAATGAATTGTTTCTGATCAGTATGATCTAAACAATAAACATACTTACACACCGTACAATCCATAAGAAACAGAAGAATTGAATAAAAAATTGCTCAATCAAAGAACACCAAGCTTGGCGCTAGACAAAGTTGAAGTTAAGAGTGGGAAACATTAATTTGTTTTAATGTCCTATACTAATAATATTCTTTACTAAAGAATATAGTACAGTCAATATAGTACAGTTTGAGGAATGTTTCTTTTACCGTATTTTAATATTTTTTTGGATAATGTCCAATCGTCTGCCGCATTAGCAAGAAAAAAAAATATTTTTTTTGTCTATTTAGTTGTACGTGACGATAAATTTATTTAAAGTACCAGAAAAAGAAATCACGTGATCAGAATTTAATAAATTAAATTCTAAAAATTAATCTTTGAAAATTCACCAAAAATCAGAAAACGGAGGTAAAGATTCGAAAAATATTTCATTTTAAAGGAATTTTTAGGACCTTTCTCGTGATATAAATTTTATAACCCTCAAATTAATTAATTACTTTAAATTAAAATTTTATAACCCTTAAATACAAACTTAAAAAAAGCTACTAAAACAACTTAAAAATTTAATTAAAAAAATTCTAGGAAGAATTTTTCAAAAATCTTTCTTAGTGCACCCCTACACTATTAGAAGAATCGCCATGCAAAATTTCAGCCCTTTAGGTCCAGTGGTTTGGTCTGTGCGTTGTCTGTCAGTCAGTCAGTCAGTTACGGATGTGTTATATATATATACACTGGTGTAAGAAATTAAGAGAATTTGCAGACTTGATCGATTATCCTTAGAACTACTGTACCGATTTTAATGAACTTTGATATGTACATACATTGATACAATACAAAACAAATAACCATTCAAAAAGTCTAATACACACGCATGATCTAGCGTAACACTCGTTGGAGTCGGAAGGTAGGAAACAGCGGTTGCAGAATAAACAAAAAAATGGGTTAATAGATGGTGTTATTTTGCAGCAACCAGTTAATTTCAAATTGTAACAGTAAAAATGAGTAACCACCAACGTTTAGATGATGGAATGAGGTGGCGAATTGTGGGGAGGCTAGAAGTAGGCCAATCTGAAGTCCAAATTTGTAGAGAGTTCAATTTAACTCCCAGCGTCCTCTGTAACTTATGGAAAAAGTTCCAGGATACCGGATCCATCGAGAGAAATCCTGGCCAAGGTCATCCAAGAGCCACGACGGCCAGAGAAGATCACCATTTGTCGATTATTGAGGGGCGTAACAGGAGTGCTACAGCTTCTCAGCTCTCTCGTGACTTGTATGCAGCCACAGGAACCCGTGTATGAAGGGTGACTGTTTCCAAATGACTTTATGAGAGAGGGTTGCTTGCAAGAAGACCTGCTGTTTGCATTCCGCTCACTTCTACGAACAGGAGAATCCGTTTATTATGGTGCAGAGAGCATAGAGAATGAATCGAGTATGGATCAATGGAGGACCATTCTCTTCACTGATGAGTCCCGGTTCAGCCTAAACACCGATTCTCGCCGTACGTTCATATGGAGAGAACCAGGGACCCGCTACCTACCCTCCCATGTCCGCGAAATCGACCATTATGGCGGAGGAGGATTAACGGTCTAGGCAGGCATCATGTTGGATGGCCGCACACCTCTCCATGTCTTTGAAAGAGGCACTGTGACTGGTGTGAGGTATAGGGATGAGGTCTTGGAGCCCTATGTTCGCCTTTTCAGGGGTGCAGTTAGCCCTGAGTTCATTTTAATGGATGATAACGCGAGGCCACATAGAGCTCTTCTGGTTGACGATTTTCTAGAGAGTGAGGATATTCGCCGGATGGATTTGCCAGCTAGATCTCCAGACCTTACCCCTATAGAGCATATCTGGGAGACCCCTATAGAGCATATCATTCCTGTGGCTGGGAAGGGCAATTGCAACTCGCAATCCCCCTCCGAGAACCATCCAGGGAATGAAAACAGCGTTGCAGAACGAGTGGGACCAATTGCCACAGGAAATGATAAACTGCCTTATTTCAAGTATGAAATCGTGCTGCGAGACCTGTATAGCTGTAACAGGGGACCATACCCCTTATTAACCCATCTAATAACCCAATTTTTTTGTTTATTCTGTAACCGCTGTTTCATACCTTCCGACTCCAACGAGTGTTACACACGATCATACGTGTGTATTACAATTATTGAATGGTTATTTGTTTTATATTGTATCAATGTATGTACATATCAAATTTCATTAAAATCGGTACAGTAGTTCTAGAGATAATCGACCAAGTCTGCAAATTCTCTTAATTTCTTACATCAGTGTATATATATATATATATATATATATATGTGTGTGTGTGTGTGCGAAATAAAGGTGGGAGAGAAGGAATCCGTGTGTCATGAATGACCAATGCCACGTTAAATCTTCCGCGCTAAGGACTCATGTCACTATCCCTTTGACCGGCTGCGCGGTCTCAATGGGGTGTGAAATTGCACAAAGGGTAAATAACGGAGTTTCTCCGGAGTGCGAGGGGAAGCTCAGCAGGACAGAAGGGGGAGGAGATCCGAGGTTCCTTCTTCTTTCTCTCTCCTCCCAACGTGGGTGGCTGTGTTCAGGTGGAACCCGCACTAATTGAGTGAATGGGACGCTATATTTAGAAGAGAGGAGAGTCAAAAACACCTCATTGAGCTGTTTCATGGTTTCCAGGATTCTTGGCAAGGGCTTTTGTTGCGCAGTTTTTGCGGTGTTTTTTCCGAGCTTCTTATTAATCGAATTTAAAAAAAAATGAATCATAAGTCCGGACGGCCGCCAGCGGTGAGGAGCATTCATCATGCTGGTGTGCGGTCTGCATTCCGTTCTTGAAGGGCGAAGGGGAATTTCAAAAGAAATTTTAGCTAGGCTTCAATGATCGAAAACGGAGATTGCAATGTTAAGAAATAGTCGTGATCCGCAGTTTTTGATAACTTTCAAACAATTTCTATTTTAGTTGACATTGAAATTGAACAGAACTATATATATATATATATATATATATATATATATATATATATATATATATATGTATATATATATACAAAGTAACCACTGTTTATAGTGATCAGTGGTTATAAGAATCAACCGTTTATAAGAATCAATATAGCGAAAACAAAAACAAACAAACAACCTGTCCCAAACCTAAATTTCGGCTATAAGAATCAACCGCTTATAAGAATAAAAAACAGTAATAACAAACGTGATTCTTATAAGCGGAAATCACTGTGTATATATATATATATATATATATATCTGTGTGTGTGTGTGTGTATATATGTGTATATATATATATATTTATGTATATATATATATATATACATACATATAAATACATATAAATAAATATATATATATATACATATATATATATATATATATATATATATATATATATATACATATATATATATATATATATATATATATATATACATATATATATACATATATATATATATATATATATACATATATATATATATATATATACATACATATAAATACATATAAATATATATATACATATATATATATATATATATATATATATATATATATATATATATACATACATATAAATACATATAAATATAAATATATATATATATATATATATATATATATATATATATATATATATATATATATATATATATATATATATATATATATATACATATATATATATATATATATATATGTATATATATATATATATATATATATATATATATATATATATATATATATATATATATATATATATATATATTAATTAGACAAAGTTGTAAGTGAAAAACCATTATAAGCCATAAACCACTACAGCCAGGAACCAAAAACATGGAAAGATATGTGAAAAATATGAATAGAAAAGTGAATAATAAGTTTTTGACAGTATCTTGTCATCAGCGGTGCCGATACTGTCTAAAAACCAATGGATTGTTTCTAATAAGTATGATCTGAGCAATAAAAATACTTAGACACCGTACAATCCATATGAAACAGAAGAAGGAATAATCAGTGGCTTTATCATAGATCACCAAACTCGGTGCTAGACAAAGTGAAAGTTAAGTTAGGAGACCGCAAGAAGACTGACGTCACAAACTTTGCAACCACAGAGCCAGTGGAATCACTTTAGCATACTTACATAGGATACTGTTTTATAGGACATAATAATCTAAGTTAACTTAGACTTTTATTATGATTAAGAGTTATTTATTATTTTAATTACACTAGTTTTTATTTACTTTTTAGTAGTGATTTACTAACTTTTATCATTTAGTTTTGTATTACTAATTGATTAGCAACAGAGCATGCTATTCATTAAATCTAAAATAACCAATTATGTGCTTTGAAAGACTATCAGGGTAATAATTATGTTTTAGCACTACTAACAAATCTTTTATATGCTTATGCCTATTGTCCTTAGAAGATAGCCTATTTATTCTTACTAGTTGAATAAGAATAATATTATTAAATACAGATTTATGTAAGCAAGTTAAGTAACTTTGATATTTTACTATATTAAAGTCATATTCTGATGTTTTATCATAAAGATCAAAAGTAATATTACTATGAGAATTTATTTTTATGTTTATATCTAAGAAGTTTACATTAAGTTTTTCTTGGCTACTTTGTAGTATTTCTAGATTAGGAGTGTAAAAATTTAGAGCTGTATTATTATTACTATTATTAATAACAATTATGACATCAATATATCTAAATATTTGGTAATTGCCATTAACAATATTATTAATATTACCAACTTAAAAAAAATGTAAATATAAATTGGCTAGCATACTGGAAGCATTTCCACCTTGTGGTACATCTTTAACCTGTAAGTATATACTATTATTGTATACTATATAATTATGTTTAGTTACAAAATCTAATAGCCTATTGAGATGAGTTAGTTTAAATTCTTTGTTTAAGTATTGATTATGATTTTTTACTAAAGTTATAATTACCATATTTAAATCAATTATATTGATATTGTTGAAATCAAATGTGACTAGAGATTTACAATTATTTAATGTTTGTAGTTTTCTTACCAGACATAAGCTATTTTCAATTATTCCACAAACACCAGAAGTTATTACTTTATATATTAATTTTAGGTAATTTAATAGTATTACACTTGCCTTAGTAGCATAAGTGTTGTGACCACAGGTGACTGCTCTAAAAGCAATGGGTGTTTTATGAAACTTAGGAACTAAAGTAAGATAAGGGAAGTGAAAGTTATCTGCAGTTATACCTAGTAGTTTGTATTTTGCTATTATTTTCTTGATAATTACACAGGTAGATTCTCTCAAAGGCTGAAACAGATCACAATTGTCTAACAGATTTTTTAAACATATAGCAAAATATTTTTTACAAATAATTGCAAAATTGTTAGCAGCTTTAACTACATATGTTATTATAAAATACTCCTGTAAGTTTTTATTAGAGTGACTAAAGAAATTACTATTATATATATATATATATATATATATATATATATATATATATATATATATACAATGAAATATCTCTATGACGGCTATTAATGTTCCTGAAAAAAGTGGCCGTCGAATAGAGGTTTCTTACCTTATATAGGCTTTGCGGAGTCTTTAATCGGTTCTGAACAAAATATGTCTGTTTAGAGGGGTGGCCGTTGAATCTCTCTCTCTTTATATATATATATATATATATATATATATATATATATATATATATTATCATTGTTATAATTATTATTTAAAAAATTCTAGATTTCACAACTATCAATATTTCTCCCAAAAAGAACTTCGTACTGAGTGAATTTTATTTTGTTGTGAAATGCACAGCAGTGACGAAATTTCCGCGTCTGCAACATCAATTTCTGATTTTTCATTAATTATAAGCCTTTTTCTCCCAATACTGGTATAGACCAGGTGCAATTCCTTAAGCTTTTAAGTATTTAAAACTGGTTTTATTATTGTTACCCTTATCAAATGTGATAACAGAGAACAGCAGCATTTTCTCCTACAAACAGGTGGTTTTTGTTTCTGAAAATGCATTTGAAGGTTAAATTTTAATTATTGTTTTATTAATACTCTGCGTTCATCCATGCAAAAACTATTTAAGTAAATTTGGATTAGCTATTTCTCTAAAACGTGGCTTTATCGCTTCCATAAATTAATTAAATAGTTAAAAATATGACTTCTAAAAAATTATATTAACTAGAGATATTTATTGACAAAGAGATTATTATTAAAAAAATTACTATCTCGAGCTGATTAAAGTTTAAAATATTTGCATTTTAATTACAAAATATTAAAACCAAATATTGTTGATTTATTTAGCATTTTGTTACTTTATATATGAAATAAAGCAAAGAAATTGAGTTTTAAAGTATCGTTAATATTTATGAATTAAAAAAATTAATTTATTTAAAAATTATTAAAAACTACCTTTTGAAGGGAAGTTAAATTTTTTTAACATAATCACATTTGGAATTAGCACGGATGTTAAACAATACTCTGTGTTGAAATATATTTAGCCATTCAAAAAAGAGTTCAAACAGTGTTGGAATTCAAACATATATTGGAGTGTTTGCATAGTTAAAAGAAAAGAATGCACAGTTATAATGAAATGTAATGCATCCTATTTAAGCTTTAAAGATATATATATATATATATATATACATATGTGTGTGTGTGTGTGTGTGTGTGTGTGTGTATATATGTATGTATATATCACACTTGATGTTTATTTTGAAGATTTTACACTCTAGGTCGCTTTGATACAGCGACTAGATTTTATCCTCAAAATTTAAAAACAAGAAATAGTTTTACACTGAACATAAAGAGAAGAAGTTTTAAACGTGGATGATATCCATATTGTAAAGTTACACTATTTTTTTAAAGTTGCGCAAAGTAGCTATGAGTTACCTTATGTTTCTGGGGGAAAATATCTGGGTCTTAATTTAAGGTAACTTCATATTTTATTTAATGTAAGGTAATACGAGATTTAAGTTAAAAAAATTTACTCCCTTACTGGTTTACTGTCTTACAAATAGATATATTTTAGGTGTCTCAGAAATACATAAAGAGTGAATTCAGAAATTCACTCTTTATGTATGGTATAATGGAATAGATAAAAAAATAAACAGATTAAAAATACATATGTATATAAAATTAAGCTAAAATCTGCAGCGTCTTTATGCCAAGTTTTGGGGGTTTTCAAGGCAGTGGCGCCATCTCTGTTTGAAAAATATAAATAAAGTTTGTTTATGAAATTATGTGTGAATTCTTTTCGTTTCCCGCGGTTATGCGGGCGAAGGCCGCATGTGACGAGGGGTGTTGGAGGCCGGCGGCCGTTGACAGTCCCTTCGGGGGTTTGACGAAAAGTAAAAATGCAGTGACAGACGATAACCGAATTATTGATTCAAACTCAGAGGATCGTGATAATCATAAAAATGTCACTGGAAAAATGTTTATAATCAAAATTTATAACAGTATTAAACTGGGGATGTTTTAACTAACCTCAATAATATCACTGTATTTTTAAATTGCAAAAAAATAACGTGTCACAGTAAGATGTAGCACTACGAAGAAAGGCTTTAGATCTCTAGATCGTGCAAACATTTAGGGACCCACTGCCAGGCCCCGATTTTCCATTAGGCCCAGTAGGCCCTAGGGGCCACCGAATGTTGGCCCCCCCCAAATTTTTATTTTAAAAGAAAAAAATTCCCAATTCATTTTTTTTAAATTTTACCTTTTTTAATAGCAATTTTTTATATATCCTTTGAAATTTGATTGATAGGTTCATCATATGTATAGTTATATGTATAGTTCATCATGTATGTTATAGTGTATATAAGGGATTAAGTTTTTCTGGTTGCATTGTATTGGTGTTTTAATGATGAAGTTAATATGTTGTATTGCTTTTTGTTATTTGATAATGTTCTACGATTCAAATAGCCAATTCTTGGTAAAATGGTACTTTCACAATAATTCATGATTATTTTTTTTTTGTGTGTCAATTTTGGAAATTTTACGCCCACATCAGTGTTAGGGGGGGGGGGGGCCCATCCCGATTAGTGCCTATAGTCAAGAATTTTCTAAATCGGGCCCTGCCCACTGCATTAGAATGAATTAAAATGCTTTAAGCAAAATGTTAGCGGCATGAAGTAATGATGACAAGATGACTTGAGCTGAAATTTCCAAAGCAAAAGGGACCACTAAGCGATGAGTGACGTCACGCTTGAAAAAAAAAAAAAAACGTAATGGGTCCATTACGACGGTCGATAATTATTTGAACTTACGTAAAAAATCGTGAAAGAGAAAAATCAGTATTATTAATTGAAGAAATATTTATTTCGTTTCGTTTTATATTAAATTGGTACTTCAGATCACCTCTAGCGATAAATTGTATCTCAGCTTAGCAAATGTTTATTTTTGAATTCTGTTTTCTGCGTTACAGGATACTTATGGAAAAGGCAAAAGGGAACACATATATTCTAAAAATCCACAATATTAACATAGGGACGGCTACATGTTTCAAAGTAATTAATAGTTCATCATAAAGCTAGTTATTAGTTTGAAAAATGTAGTCATCCCTTTGTTTTTATCATATATATTAAGAAGTATGTTCATATTTGCCTTATCTGCATTTGAAAATATATCACTGAATGCAATGTACGTATTTTTTAAAACATTTTATTTAAATTTAATAGTTTGAAAAAGGAATTTTGATTTATAGCAATAGATGACAATAATAAATGTTCTAAAAAATTAACGATTAAAAATAACTAAATTTCAAAATCAGCTCATAACGTAATTGTTTCCCTCTAAATTTAAAGAAAAAAGCATAATTTTAGAAAAATGCATTTGCTAACCAGCGGTTGGAAATTCAGTAAGGATAAAATTCTGCAGGGCATTAGGATGATGTCAAATGGAACCCCATCTTAATAATAACATGTTCTTTATTTCAAGAATTAAAAAAATATATCTATACAGAAACACAGAACAATAATTTTGATGTAGGAATGTATGACGTTAAAATGGTTTCAGTTGTATAACTCATATTCTTGTACCGAATTCTCAAAAAATGACCCAAAAATTCGGATCACTAATGCCGAGAAATTTTAATCACTGGATACGGTGGCCCAGTTGGCAAAGGCAGCGAGCCAGTGATCTGAACGTCTGTGGTTCGATGCCGGTAGCTGACAAATTCACCGCCGTGTACGCTAATGGTGGCTGGTGCATGAAAAATCTGTAGTGGCTGCAGTGTCCTCCAAGTTCTCAAAAATTACCTCTGGAGGTGCGGGGTCAAGTGTACCGGTCTCGTCCCATGACTCAGTTCAAATTTATGGGACCGGTCCTTTAGCCAAGTCGGACTCCGACCATTGTGGTGCTATTCAAAACAGAAGCCGCACACTTCTGTCCTATAGCCTCTATGGACTTGATCTGATTTATTGTCGGTCAAGGGGCTTAATCCACGACACAACACAACAGTTCCAACCTAGATTGTGGGCATATATTCGTAAAATTTTTTTCTAGAAAATCATGGACTTATATTTATAAATTAATTCCAGAAAAACATGGATATATATTTGTAAAATTAAATTCAGGCATACATGGAAAATCACATACATAGAAGTCACATCCATGGAAGTCAGACATACATGAAAATTCAAGCATTTGTGAAATTAATTCTAGAAAATCATGGATATATAGTTTTAAAATTAATCCAGAAAATCATGGAGATATATTAGTAAAATTAATCTTAGACAATCATAGACATATATTTGTAAAATTAATTTTTGAAATTCTTGGACATAGATTTTTAAAATCAATTCAAGGAAATCATAGACATTTATTTATAAAATTAATTCCGGGAAAGAAAAAATTGAAGAATTCAGTGTTATGAACTAAATTTATGTTTTGTGTTCCAATGTCGGACCCAGTATTTGGTTTTTTGAATCGTAAAATAAGTTTACATTCGTCTAGCATTTTTGTTTATCTATATATATAAAACAGTTCCTTAACTGACTGACTGACTGACTCACTGACGGACTCACTGACATACAACGCATAGACCAAACCGCTGGACCTAAAAGGCTGAAATTTTGCATGGCGATTCTTCTTATGGTGTAGGGGTGCATTATGAAAGATTTTTGAAAAATTCTTCTTAGATTTTTTTAAAATTAAATTTTTAAGCTGATTTTGTAACTTTTTTTAAGTTTGTATTTAAAATAATAAATTGAGGGTTATAAAATTTATATCACGTGAAAGATCATAAAAAGTACTTTAAAATGAAATCTTTTTCGAATCTTTACCTCCATTTTTTGATTTTTGGTAAATTTTTAAAGATTAATTTTTAGAATTAAATGCTGATAACGTGATTTCTTTTTCTGGTACTTTAAATAAATTTATCGTCACGTACATAACAACTAAATAGACAAAAAAATATTTTTTTTTCTTTCTAATGCGGCAGACGATTGGATATTATCCAAAAAAAAATATCCCTTACGATTTTTTTATAAATATATATATATATATATATATATATTTACATCAATTGTATACATTGATCGTCGTATTTATTATAAATATATATATTTATTTTTTTTGGCATTAATTGCATATATTGACCGTTGTATTTAATTTGAATGTACTCCGTAGCGAAGTGCGGGTTTTCAGCTAGTTTCCCATATAGAGCACCGTAGAGAAAGCCTGTTCTTTAAGGTCTTTTGTACAAAGTAATGGCAAAAATAAGCAGGGAACTCTACAGCTGTTTGAAGTACACTACATATTTTATTTCAGTGTCAGTATATTGTTCGTTAAAGTCGAGACAACCCCACTGGGTTCTAAACACATGGGACATATTGAGGTCTATTTTTGTCCTGGTTGCATTACGCATTATACTATACCGTGAAGCATCTCTATTGCGGCCATGGTTCCAAGAAAAAGCGGCCGCTTTGAAGTATGGCCGCGGAAAAGAGAGTAAAATAACATTGCCTGTATTGAGGTTATTAAATAGGTTCTGAACAAAATATGTCCGTTTAATGGGATAGCCGCCGATTAGAGATTGTCGGCTAGAGAAGTTTCACTGTATTACAGAGGAGAAAATGCAAGAGAAAGAGAAAATGCAAATTATTAATATAAGGGAAGATGCCATTTTTTTTGTTATTTACTTTCTTATAATGATTTTTATGTTGAAATATTGTTATATAAAAAAAAAATGGCACGGTGGCCCGGCTGGAAAAGGCTTCGAGCCAGCGATCTGAGGGTTGCGGGTTCGATGCCGGTCGGTGACAAAATCTACCACCGTGTTCACTAATGGTGGCCGGTGCACCTTAAATATGTCGTAGATGCAATGTCCTCCGAGTTCTCAAATTTAACTCTCAAATTTAATAGGTGCCTAGGTCAAGTGTTCCTGTCTCGTCAGTTGACTCGGTTCTAAATTACAGGACTGGCTTGTAGGGGGTAATGCTGGCCACCTATTTGGTGCCCCCTTAAATGAATGGCCAGCAGTCTTTCCCTTTACTTAGAACAAATGGCATCATAGCCAATCTTCCGGGTATTTGTAATAAATAAATAATGATAAAAAAATAATAATCGATAAAAGGATTTTACAATTATTTTAGATTTCACGATTAGTTAAAAAAAATTTCCCTCCAACCAAAACAAGGAAAATTCGTCGAATTCAGAGACTTATGTAATCTGTTAACAAATGAATATTTTTTAAAAAGTATCTCAAAACATCGAAAACGTTTCATTGACGATGTTTTGAGAGAGAAGATCGAAATAAACAATTTCTTTTGAAGAAAAAAAGCTTTGGATAACTTCAAATACTGTTAAAATTAACGAGGCAAGGTACTGAGTTTGAAATGTCAGTCGTAGTTCTGATGAGCTCCTCCAACTTTGTTGACTGCTCATTTTTTTTATGTCATATCTCATACCGTTACCGGGGCGCCATCTATTGTTCGTTTTTAAAGCTACAAATTCATTTCACAGCTAAGCAGTTTTTGAGAGAAACTGTCTAAGTAGCCCCCCCCCCCCAAATAAATAAATAAATAAAATAATTATAAACAAAAATTGAGACTACAGCCAAGCTGTCTCTCCATTAAACATTAAACTCAAGGAGGAATTTTCACGCTATCTGAGAAACAGGGCCCGATTTAGAAAATTCTTGACAATAGGCACAACTCGGGATGGGGGGCCGCCTAACACTGATGTGGGCGTAGAATTTCCAAAATTGACACACACAAAAAAATAACCATGAATAATTGTGAAAGTACCATTTTACCAAGAATTGGCTATTTGGAGCGTAGAAGCCTAGAACATTATCAAATAACAAAAAGCAATAAAACATATTAACTTCATCATTAAAACACCAATACAATGCGACCAGAAAAACTTATTAATCCCTTATATACACTATAACATACATATGATGAACTATAAATATGATGAACCAATCACTAAATCAAATTTGAAAGGATATATAAAAAAATTGCCATTAAAAAAGGTAAAATTAAAAAAAAAATTAAATTGGGGATTTTTTCTTTTTTTCCTTTAAAAATAAAAATTTTGAGGGGCCTCTAGGCCCAGGCCTACCGGGCCTAATGGAAAATCAGGGCCTGCTGAGAACTAAGTAATCGATATTTGATTGGAAATGGTTTCATTACCAAAACACAGCTATTTCCCCAAGAATTACAAAATAGTAACTTATTTGATAATAGCCTTGCCGTATGCTTTATGCGTTAACTAGCTGAAAACCCGTACTTCGCTACGGAGCACATTCAAATTAAATACAACAGTCAATGTATGCAATTAATGCCAAAATTATGTATAAATATATTTATAATAAATACAACGATCAATGTATGCAATTGATGTAAAAAAAGCGAAAAAAATATATTTATAAAAAATCGTAACGGATATTTTTATAGACAAAATAATGCAGAAGAAAATATTCAAATTAAATCTAATAGAACATACTAAATAATATAGTACAGTTAATATAGTACAGTTTGAGGAACATTTCTTTTACTGTATGTTAATATTTTTTTGGATAATGTCCGAACGTCTGCCGCATTAGCAAGAGAAAAAAAATTGTCTATTTCGTTGTTATGCACGTGCACATTTCGTTGTTATGCAATTAAAAGAAAAGAAACTACGTGATCAGCATTTAATAGATTTAATTCTAAAAATTATTTTTTAAAAATTCACCAAAAATCACAAAATGGAGGTAAAGATTCGAAAAATATTTCATTTTAAAGGAATTTTTATGATCTTTCTCGTGATATAACTTTTATAAACCTCGGATTATTATTTTAAATGCAAACTTTAAAGAATATTACAAAAACAAATTAAAAATTTAATTTTAAAAAATCTAAGAAGAATTTTTCGAAAATCTCTCTTAGTGCACCCCTACACTATAAGAAGAATCGCCATGCAAAATTTCAGAACTTTATGTCCAGCGGTTTGGTCTGGGCGCTGTCTGTCTGTCAGTCAGTCAGTCAGTTACGGAACTGTTTATATATATAGACAAGTATTTTTTCGTATATCAGGTTTCACTTGCATTTGCTTTATTTATTTACTTATTTATTTTTTAAGTACAACATACAGCAAAGATTAGGTATGGCAGTAAATGAATCTACTAGCTTAGGAATTTAACATGCCTTGTTAACGAAGACAGCAATTTGCAGTTTAGCAATTCATAAATCTATAGAGAATCGAAGCTGGATACCCGATCTGACGTATCAGGCCTTTCGTTGTCTATGGTCACAAAATGAATTCACCAGTTTATTCTGATATCAACGAAAGCCTTCTTTACTCTGTCAAACTCGTCTAGGATGGCGTTTTTTGAAGCGAGTGTTGTACTTCAGGAATTTTTATAAGCTCATTGGAGACGGAAATTTGAAATTTGCCTCTCAACCAAATGAAATTAGAGTGATAAATGAATATACGCCCTTAAATATTTATTACAGTACGTAAAATTCACCTGAAAGAAGTCGGTGAATTTTTCACTCACTTAAATATTGGCATTTATGAGGTCACGAATGCTTATAGGCTTAGAGATAGAGATAATCAAATTCACAATTTAGCAAAAAGGAAGATTAAGGGATCAGGTGTCTTTTAAAAGCTAAGAGACTCGACAAATATATATCCCTATTTTCAATCATTAGTGATTATGAAAATAATTTATTCAGAAATAGGAACATTTTACCGCGATTTAAACACTCTTTCTTTTTTATAAATATGGCTCATAATTTTTTCTAGCTTATAGAGAAATTTTTTAATTCTTTTAAATTTCAATCATTGATTTTTCATTGCATAAATTTATGTCATTGCGCACGTGATATCACCAGAACATTTAGCTAGAATACCATGAAATTTTATACACATGCAATATAAACATGTATAATTAGAATGACTAACTATTATGTCATTCCTATTATAAAATGTTTAATTACTGTAAAAATATCAATTTTTTTTAAATTTAAAAAATAAAAAAAAACATTTTTTGTGTATGAGTACTAAGAATTTTTATTTCAAAGTTGGTCATATATATTATGAAAAACTTAAATTTAAAACTTTAAAAAATTTCTGTTTTTTAATATACAGATGTAAGTCTGCGTGCAATGACATAACATGAAAAACACAATGACTAAAATTTAAAAAAAAAATTTTAAATTCCCTTCAAGCTAGAAAAATTGAAAGCCATATATCTGTGTTTGCAGTGAAAAGAGAGTCAAGTTCAAAATCATAGTTTTGAGAAAAACGGGATTGGAAAAGAAAATACGGCTTTTGTAAAGTCAGTTTTTTTTAAGTTTAAATTTTCATTATTTTTTTAAAGTTTTCTTTTTTTTTTGAGTAAAGAGTCGTTGACTGGGACAAAACTCCTTTAACACTAACATGTTTGTGTTTTGTTTCACATACTCCAAATTTTCCCTGATGAATAATAATTACACGATAAAAAGAACTTTTTATATACCATGTTTTTAAATTTTCTGTGGAATCATATAAACTTGACAATTCTATGTATTAATAAATAGTTTTTAAATTTTTTTGATGAATTATCCCATCAATTTGAAAGTAAATAAAGTTAATTGGAAGTTAACTTGCTTTTAAATTTTCGTTCCCATCCTGGTCGATAGATGGCTTCACCATTCTACAAAACAAAATTAACTGAAAAATCATTCAATTCTGCTTAAAGATGGCTAAAAGTATTAAAATAATGCATCGTTATCGTGTTCTGAGCTATTCTAAAAGTTTCAAATGTCTAGCTAGTCGGGAAGTTAGTTTAAAATCGATTGCAAGATTTGAACCGGACAAATACACACACACAAACAAACAAACAAGAAAGCGAGTTAATAAAAACATGATAATAATAAAAACTATCAGTAAAGCAGCAAGCAAACACGTCACTCGTCGCAAGCAAACACAAAGAACTAGCAGACATTGCTGTTAAGTACCTTCTGGGGTTTACGATAACTTACTTGGGCGAAAAGGGTTTTCAAGTTTAACTTACCTTAAGAACAAGTATAGAAACATGCTTAATGTTGAGGATGATTTACGGCTGTATTTCACCAAGCTGGAGCCAAATATTGATGAACTTTGTAAACAAAAACAAGTTCTGCGTTCCCACTAATTATTTGCCGAGACTTTCTTAATTTTATGTCTGATTAATAAAAACTTTTATAACACTTTATAACCCTCAGATTATTATTTTAAATGCAAACTTAAAAAAAAGTTACAAAAACAGCTTAAAAATTTAATTAAAATAATCTAAGAAGAATTTTTCAAAAATCTTTCTTAGTGCACCCCTACACTATAAGAAGAATCGTCATGCAAAATTTCAGCCCTTTAGGTCCAGCGGTTTGGTCTGTGCGTTGTATGTCAGTCAGTCAGTCAGTGAGTTACGGAACTGTTTTATTTATATAGATTAGTGATCAAGAATATTAATTCACACAGTAATTCACAAAATATATCAGTAAATCGATTCACAAAATTATTCACAAAATTTTCAGTAATTCCCCGGGTGCGGTGGCCCAGTTGGCAAAGGCAGCGTGTCAGTGATCTAAACGTCTCTGGTTCCATGCCCGTCGCTGACAAATCCACCGCCGTGTACGCTAATGGCGGCTGGTGCACGAAAATCTGTCGTGGCTGCAGTGTCCTCCAAGTTCTCAAAATTTACCTCTGGAGGTGCGGGATCAAGTGTACCGGTCTCGTCACTTGACTCGGTTCAAAGTTACGGGACCGGTCGTTAGCCAATTCGAACTCCGACCCTTGTGGTGCTATTCAAAACCGGAGCCGCACCATTCAGCCCAATAGCCTATATGGACTTGATATGATGTTGCTGTCGGTCAAGGGGCTTCTACAACAACAACAAAATATTTATAATAATATACATTGTTGCACATTGTTGAAGAAAAAAGAGTGAAAGTAAACAACTACAGTAAAATAGATGATCGATCCATCCATTGTTAAATAAAAACAATACTCGTAAGCAACAATTACAAAGTTTTTTATCATTTAATTGGAGAAATTCCTGCTCACTTTAACCTCCCCCTCAAATAACCCGGAGCAAAGTTTTTGCAGAAAAAATATTCAATGATAGACAATTGCATTTAAAGTTATCTTCATACGTTAAATCTCATTCAATTAATTTGATTTCTAAACCTTTCAGATTATGGATCTCGGATTAAGACAAGACTTTGTATGTATCCCCTCTTCTTACTTAATTCGCATTGTTTGATGGTTGTGATAACGCTTAGTATGCTCTTAACATATACATAGGCTGTTCACACATTTTTTAGACGATGTATATTGTATTCACAAAACTAAATTACATAAAATTCTTGTGTTTTAAATGTTCTATTTGACATCCCTTATTCTGAACTATCTTTCGACACCACAATTTCCAGGATAATAATGCCTTTTGAAGTGTCAGAAGAGGTATTCTATCCCATTCCTCCTGAACAGTTTTCCAGAGTCCTGTACGGGTTTTGGGACGACGTTTGGATAATGCAGATTTTAAAAGTCCGAAAGCACAAAAATCCATAGGTGATACATCGGGAGATTTAGTAGGGATATCAGTGAAGGGTATGGCCTTGATACCAGTTTTTTGTTCCATTTCTTTTAGGAAATTTATAGTGGATTTTGATGTGTGACTGCTTGCTTTGTCCTGATGGAGTCTCACAGATTGATGGCACTGTGGGTAAAGCGATGGTATTTCATTCAGCAAAATTGACGATAAAATATGTTCCTGATAGTATTTGGAGTTAATCTTGACATTTTTTTTCCACTATCTTTATTTTTAACTTGCCATTATAAGAAAAACCAGCAACAATCATGAATCCCTTAGAAAAACTTTCTTTCGATTCTTTGAACCATGTACTTAAATTTTTTTTCTCACCTTTTATGATAATAGATGGCTCGTTTTCTGTTGCAATCATTTAAATACACCCATAATTCATCTATTGTGACAATTGTTTTCCATTTTTCTTTGGATAAGTGTTTCTCATATAGAATTCTGCAGCGTGTCCTGCGTTCAGCGGTATGATTTGGAAGAAGGCGATGCACATTTAGTTTTTTCTCTTTCTTAAGATTTAAATCAGCGTTTATCATTTTGTTTACAGTGGACACCGAGCATTTTAATGATTTTGCAACTGACCTTTGACTAGGGGGATTTTCTATTAACATTAAACAACGTATCTTTGCAAAAGTCGAAGATGTCCGTTTTTTCCTTGGATACTTGTTTGGAATTTTTGTCCCACTTGAGGCTCCAATTTGACGTTTTTTTCCTTTCTTGTTGACGATATTACCTATCGACGCTTTAGATATCACAAAACCATGACTCTCACATCGTTTTTGGATAACGGAGTATGCATATTTCTCTTCGGAAAGAGCATAAATGTAGCCTTCCAGCCACTGCTTTGTTAAAAACGCCATTTTGAATAAAACCAAAATTTTCAAGCCCTAGACGATAATTTTGACTTTTAAAAATATAGTACAATTGCAATTATTTCTTTTGCAGCAAACGATTTTTTATTACCGCTTACCAAAATCGTCTAAAAAATGTGCGAACAGCCTCTGTATATGAGGTATAAAGGAGTAAGTTAGTTGCATGATCTCAATTAGAGGAAACAATCCTCTAATTGAGATTTAAATTCTGCACTTATTAAAGTGAATAACTTAAGATAAACGACTATCTCGTGACCCAATTCACTACTTTAGGTGGTACACCAGTTAACATCGCAGATCTCTACCCCAATCATTTCCCAATGTCATCTATGGGACATTTTTCTTTCGATTTTTATCACATATTAAAAAACACATGCTTTTATAGTCTGTTTCCTACGTTTGACAGTAGATCATTTGGAAAATGCGTTTATTATCCAAAACTTTAAAAAAAAAAATTGTAGCTGTAGACATACCTTTAGCTTACGAGGCCCATTTTTCTGATTCCCTCCTTAGAACGGGAAATTTTATAACAACTTTGTAAGAACGGCCATTAAGGGGTTATATATATATATATATATATATATGCAGATCAATACAGTTTCTTTTTTTCAATATTTCGTCCATCATAAATATCTAGCGTTTAAAATGTATGTATATTCCCCCCCCCTCTAAAAAATTTAAATTCCAAAATATTTTCACGCCTCTTTTGAAAGTCACGATAACGAGACCAGGTTTCTTTAGCCCTGTACTACCAGTCGTGTTTAACTTACATGATTTATAAAAGTCGTCGCATACCATTAAAATCTAGTACAGACCAGGCATTTCACCCAGTAGTCCTTTAAAACGTCCACCTTTCTTACACGAGGTCGCATGTTTCTCGAACAATGTCGAAATCAGCTTGAATTTTTTTAAATCTATGAATTGCGGGTAACACACTGGGTAACGGGTGATCTACTAAACAGCGATCAGTGGGATAAGGTAATAATTGACGAACTAACTAAGTCTATGAACTCCAAACATTGGACGAAAGGTCATGGTCAAGTACAAGTG
This sequence comes from Dolomedes plantarius, assembly GCA_907164885.2. Taxonomy (NCBI): domain Eukaryota; kingdom Metazoa; phylum Arthropoda; class Arachnida; order Araneae; family Dolomedidae; genus Dolomedes; species Dolomedes plantarius. The sequence goes on from OU015503.1 coordinate 1,199,938, forward strand.
GGATACAGATTTTGGAAAGTCTGCCTCTTGCAAAGGAGGATAAATATTATATGTGAAAGGAGTTTTAGGATAAGTAAACAAAGGATGAACAAACTAACTTCAGGATTGAAAAAAAGAAGAAAAAACATAACGAAATGTCATTGTTAGGTACGAGGGGATACGCATTTTGGAAGACCACCGTCTGCAGAGGACAGTAAATATTATAAATGAAAGTCTATGAGCCCCAAAACTTTAAGGAAAGGTCATGATTAAGTACACGGGATATAAATTTTGGAAAATCATCTCCTGTAGAGGACGGTAAATACTATTATAAAGAAGTAGTATAAGTAGAAAAGAGGTGGACAAACTAAGTCCACGAGCCTCAAAATTTTAACAAAATGACATGGTTAAATACGTTTGGATACTGATTTTAGAAAACCTGCCTCCTTTACAAAATGGTCCACAGTGCGGATATAGACAGATCACCAATCACACATGTTTTAGAAATCAGAGATTCAAGTCTCTTTTAAATTTGTGCTCAAGTAGATTAAAATAAAATAAATATAAAGTCAAGCCGTGACAAATCAAATGAATAGCAGAACTTAAACTTCATAGTTTATGTTCCTAAATATATATTATTTGCCATAAAGCAAGTAACTAAGATAACTGTATTTAGTTACGACGATAAAATTTTTATTGCACAAATAATATTTACCAAAGAACTTTTAAATGAGTTAAAGATGAGAAAAAAATTACAGCCTAAACCAAAAGGACCAGAAACTCTCAAGTACAGCAAAGGGTGTCCCATAGCTACACCAGCCTTTACCAGAGCGACTCCACAAAAAGCTGTAGAACTTCTTAATGCCCAGAATAGCTTGTTGAACAAAGAAAGAATGATTGAACTCACTTACGGACCAAAAAGACCTGACGTACGCAGCTTTGTTCCAGAATATGTGAAGTTGGACAATAAAGTAAGCAATATTTAACAAATAAATGAAATTATAGTTTAATATATTAAGGATCAAATTTACAGGCTATACTCTCCTGTTAGAGAGCTCTTGAGGTAGAATTTTGTGGGAATCAAAGCCGTTATTACCCCGCTGCATACATGTAGGTACAGGTAACCCTCCTATAACACGGTATATAGGTTCCTAGAAAATGCCGTGTTGTGTGAAACCGTGTTATATGAGGCCCAGAGACAGTTCAAAAAAGGGGGTAACGTTCTGAAAACTTATTAAAGACAAACTTTTTTTAAAAAAATTCCATATAAGCAACTTAATTTTTATTAAAATTATAAATGTATGTATAACACAAAACGAAAAGAAACAAAAAATATTATTTTCATTTAATACGACCTTAATTTAATAAATTTCTTCCTCATCACTGCTCAGTACAATCAAACGAAAACCTTTTATCGGTTAAAGGATATCAGCTATACTTTCAGAACCTTTTTTTTCATTTAGATTTTGTGCACCTTGTATCCTCTTTAAAAAATCTGTAATTTTGGTTTATTCGCTGGTTCTTACAAGGTCATTGTAGATTCACGGTACGGAGATAAACAATTTTGCAGCTACCGTTTGAATTTTCGGCTTCTTTCAACGGAAGGGTCTGCATTCGGGAAAAATGATTCAAGATTTTCGGCTAAGCTTAGGCCTACATGTAATTTTATAGAGTTATAAATTAATAAATTATAATTTGTTTATACATTTCCATATAAAGCCACAATAGTTCATTATTCCTTCCCGTCATTATTTTAAGGTGATTTAAATTTTAAATGTGTTAAACAAAAATCATGTTATCTAGTGCTATTAAAGTACAGTGTTGTACAAAGGTTTTCTCAAATTTTTTTATCGTGTTAGAGCGAAACCGTGTTACAGGTTACAGTGTTATACGAGGGTTTCCGCAATTCATCTTATCTTGTTAGAGCGAAATTGTGTTGTAAGATACCGTGCTGTAGGAGGGGTACCTTTAATAACTATGTAACACCAGGCAACCGTCACATCTCCGCTGTGACGGTTACCAACTGTCAACCAAAATACAAACCCAAAGTCCTGACACGATTAAAATAGGTCACTTTACGATTTAAACGTAACGTTAATGTACACACTATTTATTTCTGTCAAATCTTTCAAATTGTTCGCACTTTTGAATAAATATTCTTATAATTTAAAAATTCATACAACATATTCATACGATCTTCAAAATTTGTTTTCTTTCATTTAAGCCACACACACACACACACACATATATATATATATACACTGGTGAAATAAATTAAGGGAATTTACATATTTTATCGAATTTCATGAAAAGAACTGAACTGAATGTAAAACCACTGCTTCTAGACAAAAATGCAAATCTTGTACGTCAAATACGTAAGCGTACACGTGTGTGTAGACGGAGCCAGTAGAGAAACAGGCTTTATAAGCGCGCGTAAGTTAAGACGCATTTCGTCCGCTAGCACACCTCGGCGAATTTCTTGGTGTTATTTTGCAGCAATCCGTTAATTTCAAATTGTAAGAGTAAAAATGAGTAACCACAAACGTTTAGATTATGGAATGATGTGGCGAATTGTGGAGAGGCTAGAAGCAGGCCAATCTCAAGTCCAAATTTGTAGAGAGTTCAATTTAACGTCTAGCGTCGTGTGTAACTTATGGAAACAGTTCCAGGATACCGGATCCATCGAGAGAAAGCCTGGGCAAGGTCGTCCAAGAGCCACGACGGCCAGCGAAGATCACCATTTGTCGATTATAGCGAGGCGTAACAGGAGTGCTACAGCTTCTCAGCTCTCTCGTGACTTGTATGCAGCCACAGGAACCCGTGTATCAAGGGTGACTGTTTCCAAAAGACTTCATGAAAGAGGGTTGTTTGCAAGAAGACCTGCTGTTTGCGTCCCGCTCACTTCTACGAACAGGAGAATCCGTTTATCATGGTGCAGAGAGCATAGAGAATGAATCGAGTATGGATCAATGGACGACCGTTCTCTTCACTGATGAGTCCCGGTTCAGCCTAAACACCGATTCTCGCCGTACGTTCATATGGAGAGAACCAGGGACCCTCTACCTACCCTCCAATGTCCGCGAAATCGACCATTATGGTGGAGGAGGTTTAATGGTCTGGGCAGGCATCATGTTGGATGGCCGCGCACCTCTCCATGTCTTTGAAAGAGGCACTGTGACTAGTGTGAGGTATAGGGATGAGGTCTTGGAGCCCTATGTTCGCCTTTTCAGGGGTGCAGTTGGCCCTGAGTTCATTTAAATGGACGATAACGTCAGGCCACGTAGAGCACTTCTGGTCGACGAATTTCTAGAGAGTGAGGATATTCGCCGGATGGATTGGCCAGCCAGATATCCAGACCTTAACCCTATAGAGCATGTCTGGGACGCTCTGGGGAGGGCAATTGCAACTCGCAACCCCCATCCGAGAACCATCCAGGGAATGAAAACAGCGTTGCTGAACGAGTGGGACCAATTGCCACGGGAAATGATAAACTGCCTTATTTCAAGTATGAAATCACGCTGCGAGACCTGTATATCTGTAAGAGGGAACCATGCCCCCTATTAACCCATCTATTAACCCATTTTTTTGTTTATTCTGCAACCGCTGTTTCATTCTTTCCGACTCCAACGAGTGTTAAGCACGATCATGCGTGTGTATTACAATTATTGAATGGTTCTTTGTTTTGCATTGTATCAATGTATGTACATATCAAATTTCATTAAAATCGGTACAGTAGTTCTAGAGATAATCGACCAAGTCTGCAAATTCACTTAATTTCTTACACCAGTGTATATATATACCTCTATGCTGATAACATTTTCGTAAGAGCTTCTTTGTACTTGTTTGCTATTTATTCAAGTTTAGAAAATGAAATAACCTTCACGGAATGGGATTAATATAGCCAACAGTAATCTTAGGTTCGAGTCCCAAAAAGGCATTTTCATAAGAAAAAAAAGATTTAAATATCATCGCATTACATTAAGCACGAATAATAATAATGATTTGTAACATTCCATTAGAATTTATGGAAACAGCTTGCCTACAGAGTATCGTTTAACAGATATGTACACCGCATGAATAGCGCAGTACTTATCTTAGATGCTACAACATTCTTAGCTATTTAGACTTCATCCTCAGTTTTAGTCAATGATGCGTCTACTTTGATTTTTATAGCTTCCTGGAAAGTTTTTTGTTAAAAAATGTATCTTTTAATGCTCACTTTGAATGCTTCCTTTTCTCGTTTTTTTCTAATCATTAGACCTTATTCCGTAATTACACTTCATAATTTGATCTTCTCAGTTGTATTTTTGGCTTTTCGAACCATCAATCACTATGTTTTTATCTCGTTTTCGAGTGTGTCCTTTTGCGGGAGCATGCGCATATGGATATAATTTCACCGTCCTGTAGCAGGCGGACCCATTTCAAGTCTCCGCATTTTACGCAGTCCCTCCAGAAGTTCTCTAAAATTTTGGGGTTTTCTCAATTTACACTTGTGTTTCCCAACCTTTTTCGAGTGGCGACCTCCTTCAATGGTTCTCATGCTTCCTGCGACTCCCCCATCCCAATTTGCATATTTTCGTTCAAAATGTCCTTTCATATATAAAGTAAAAACATCAAACAGCAATTTTCATAATTTAAATATTTAAGGGGACAAGAGACTTTTAACCTATTTTTTTATCTTCCAATGTTTTATTCTATGTACAAAATGAGAATAATTAATATTGCTTTTTACTACACTGAAGGTACATATAAATCACAAATAAGTATTCCGTGGAAGGATAATACTTGTTTTTCAAAAAATTCTTCAAAATTGTTAAAATTTTTCAAAATGCTCCGTGCAACTTAATTTTCTAGTGCTTTCATCCAAATTTTTCAAAATTGTTTATTAAAGTGTTTGTCATAAATCTGTGCATTATGTTTTGAAACCACAAATATTTTTAAAATTTATAGACCAAGAAATAAAATAGAAACATGCACAAACTAAAAAAATAACATGCAGAATTATAAAAAATAGATTTTTGAATTTTGATTTATAAAAAAAAATTCAATATACAATTCTAATTATATATGTATGGTAATCCCTGTATTAAAAAATGAAGGTTTTTAAATGATTTGAGATGCACATGAAGCATTTTAAAAATTCTAGCATTTTTGAATTTTTTTTTTGAAAACAGGCATTATTCTGCAAAAATTCCTTACTACTTTGAATTCTAAGGATCTTCAATATAGTCAAAAAGAATATTAATTATTCTCATTCTGTACATAAAGTTAAAAATTGAAAATTAAAAATTCGACGTTGAAGGTTCCTTGTTCCCTTAAATCAACAAAAAAGAAAATTTAAGAAATGGAGAGCTTTAAGAAACATTCTTCCCTGAATCGAATGTGTGTGAAAGCAAGATCAGAACAAAACAGAACCCACCTACGGCATTGGTTCAGAATCATACAACAATAAAAATAGAATAATGCTTCACTCAATAAAATTGCTTTATTAGGTTGGGGAAACTAAAACAGTGATGATGCCAAAAGTGACAGCACAGACTCGTGAAAGGCAAACTGACGTTTAGAATGCTTGTACTACACGCAGTAATTAAACAGGGTTTTCATTTATCACACAATAAAGGCGGTCGTTTTCTAAGGAACTGGGTGTTTTTCTTTAAAAAAACATCACTGCCGTATGGCTTCATGGTAAATAAACATTTAAAAAAATTTTCGATGAGATTCGCTAAAAAGTTATTTTAATTGAATAAAAACGTGGCGACCCCCTATAAAACACTTCGAGACCCCCAGGTTGAGAACCACTGATTTACACCAAAGAGTTTCAGGATCTTTGAATTTTAGAGTCGTCCATAAGGACAATCATGCTTAAGATGTTGTTGTTGTGGTATGACAATATCTAGCACTTGGTTATTATGCCATTCGCTCGCGGGCTCTCCAGTAAGCCTGAACCAAGTGTCTAAAATCCTGCAGTGCAGTGCACCTGTCAAATGCTCAGCTTTAAAAACTTGTCTATAATTGCATAAAACTCGGCAAAGAGAATAAACAGGAAATCCAACGTAAATAAAGCACAAATAGCAGTAAGATGAAATTATTTTGCATACGGCCGTTTCAAAGCTACAAAGGAGATTCTTCATCAGTGCAACGAACTTAGTGGCAGCTCATAAAAGCCGTAAAGACTAAGATTAGTCTTCGGCTTTTTTTAGCTGCCACTAAGTTCTTTGCACTCTCTCTTTCACGCCTCTCTCTTAATGAATTATTTCTTCTTCGCTCTCTTTATTGAGACTGTTCCCAATTTTCACTCGATCGTATAGCTCGCTTTCGAGCATTCCTGATTTCAGAGCGTTAAATCCATGTTGACACGAGGTTGCAAATTGCGGACTGCCGCTAATGTTTACATCTGGTAGTTGCAGCCGTTGCCATTCGGAGTGTATAAATATCGTCGATTTTTGTGCCGCATACCTACACGTTTTATATATATATATAGATGTTCAATTTATATATATATATATATATAAAACGATATATATAAATTGATTATATATATAAACCGACCGATTGATTATATATATAAACCGAAATTATATATATAAACCGACTCACACGGACGCCGCCGCGTCGTCCGTGTGAGTCGGTTAGTTCAACTCCATGTACTGCTTGATCGCAACTGCGGTGCCGCAACGACACCGGATCGCTAGTGTGCATCGAGCCTAAAGCGAGCCACACCGACCGCTCTATACATGGAGCTGGAAATTCTTGCTGACTTATTCAATGGGGAAATCCACTTTTTCCCAGAAGCTTTCTCTCTATAGAAACTGAGACAGATAGATTTACTCGAGGAGGATATTTATCGTTTTATATGTCGCACAGGCAAGGGAGGATCAGGTTGCACCATTTGGGATCCATTTTTAGCAAATATATCTGCCCACTCATTTCATATATTCCACAGTAGCTTGGAATCCACTGCCGACCAATGCGGTTCTTGACGTTCAACAGCTTATCTATTTTTTCAATGCAATTCCTGGAAATCTCACATATATGAAACTTGTAGAATACGCATAATAGAAGCACACAGTTTCCTATTACACAGAATAAAAATATTATAAAATATTATATTTTGGATTAAACGAGTCTTAATGACTACCTATTATAAAAAGGATGGCTATGTTTCTAAATAATTACTAAATCATCGTCAGGCCTAGGGGCGTTAAGTTTGATTGTCTCTGTGAATTGTTCATAACGCCCCTCGGCCTGACGATGAACTATTAATTAGTTAGAAACATTTAGCCATCGTTTTTATTATAATGTGGTCATTAAGAAGTCATTTATTTCTGTTTATGTTTTGAAAAGTTTCTTGTGATAATTTCTCTTTATTATGGATTTCACGAAGATGCGTGTTCTTGTCAATCACACGTAATGCTTCTTGAACAATTATATTTGTTCAAAACTAGTTGCCCGTCTAAATATTTTGAGTAAATGACGGTTCCTTTTTTGCTTATTCTAAGTAAGAACAATCAATCAGATCGTCTAGAATTATCAATTACTACGATCAATCAAATCAAAACGTGCCTCGGACACACGCGTTACAGAGCATTCAGGGTATACTGAAAAGCACACAAATACACGATTGCTAATACTTTTAGAAGCGAAAATTATATGCCATACTAAAGGCCGAAATTTATTGTGGAAAATAAAAGTTAGAATAAAAAATGCTTTTGTTTATATAAAATCCCTTTTTTTTTCAAGGTCCTTCGTTTCGAAGGAGTGGTTCGTGACGAGATCAAAGACTGGTGGACTGAGAAGAACAGGGTCCATCTCGTGAAAGTCCTCTATTATTTAGAGAATGATACGATAAAAGTCATTGAACCAGAAGTACCTAATAGTGGATTATATCAGGTAGCTAAATTCTTTCACTGTTTAAAAAATTTACATGTTTAGACGAAAATATATTTAAAAAAAATTTCTGCGCGTATCTTTGCATTTATACTTTCATGTTGAAAAATAATTTTCAGGTAGTCTCTTCTAACGAAACTACCGCGGGCTATTAAAGTAGGATTACTTACCGTTACTTAACTCTTTTTTATGTGTATATGTATGTATGTATGTGTAATGTATATATGTATCTATATATGTTTATGTACGTATGTATATATATATATATGTTTATGTACGTATGTATATATATATATACATGTAATGATATTGGGGTCCATGAAATTCAGGAGTGGAAAAAATCGTAGAGTTTTAGAATAATGTAGTCGTCGAGAGGTTTAGGTAATGGGTGTGGTCGAACCGGAGTCAGGCGATACTGAGAAATCAAACCCAAAACAAGTACAGGCGAGAGATACAATCCTCCACATAACTAGTTACACAGTTTTTATTTCAGAAGCATTTTCGTGGTTGGGTGTAGTTATTTCAGTATTTCACATTTGGACATCATATAACAGGATACCACATTAAGAACAGTCCGGAGCCTGCCGGAGCAACACATAATGGCCAAAACCCTGCAGCGCAAAAACTACTTGCTGCTAGGACAGAGATCAGACACACAATTCGCGCGAAACTCTAGTTCCATGCCCTTGATTACAGGCGCATTGAATTTCCAATTGGTTAAAACGTGACACTTGACCCCAATCACGCCACCTCGGATGAGTTCACGAGGATCACGTCATAGCTTCTAGAACACTCTTCTTATATAACCTGTAGGCGCGTGGCTTGCTTAAGGGGAAAACTAATAGATTACTTTGGTTATTCCTAGGTCAAATTTAAATGAGGGATAATGTTCTGTTGCGATAAGTTAATGACGGGAAAGGTTTGAAATTCGTTTCATACATATATGTATGTCAAAATTTTAACGCATTTTTGTACTTTTCTGTTCAACTGTTTACTGGTTGTCGAAGCGATACAGACTGGGTTTGGCACGCTGCCGAAACTATAACTCGCGAGGACGGATGGGCGGACAGTTTTAGCGTCTGAAATTTTGCTTTCCGAAAGACCGTTAGGGAGGAACGTAATCCTACGTTAAAATATACTCTTGTTCACCTAAAATTCATTCTATGATGTGATCTTCCATCCTTCATTCGGACAGTTGCCTAAATGAAGGATGGCAGATCACATAGACTTATTTTTGTTACAACTGATTGTATGATATGTTATTCCCCTGCCACTCGGTCTATGGGATATCAGGCGAACAAAAGAAAATGTTTTTTAAATTGTTTAAAATAACACAAAAACTTTTGAATGAATTTTTCGTATGACGATAAAATATGTTGAAAATTATTACATATAAATTGCCCGTGCGACAATTTCGCATACGAGTAAAATAGATTAATTTTATAGTGAGGTTGATGGTTTGTAGTAGGATGAAAGAGGAGCCGGTTATGAAATGTGGAAGAAGCATGAATGTAAGAGATGTTTAATTAGAGAGAAAACTGATTTGGAAGCATTTAAATCAGACATGTGCAGTAGAGAGAAGAGACGAATTAGCTTTCCTTGACAGCTTAGTAGAATTATCTCATATGCAATGCAGTTGTAACATAGAATCGAATAAATAAAATTTAAATTTAAAAAGACATACCAAAGAAAAATATCATAAACAAAACATTCTTCAGGGCGAAAGTGGAGAAGATTTTAATCCAAACAGTTTTTCCAAGTTAAAATAATTATGTACATGAATGTGGATGTTGCCAGTAAAGAAACTTAATTTGATTTTAAAATTTAAAAGTTCTGTGCGATTGATAATGAAAAAATAAAAAAAAGCTAGCGCTCGCGCCATAAGAAAAAATTTTTATAATGTTTATACTTCGATTTTCAAACAAACAATGATGAAGGATGTGTAATTCTAAATTAACAATTCGCACGAAGTGTAGATCTTAGTCTTTAAAATGGTACCTCATTTATCGATTTTGTTTAGGTATGAAGGGAGAAAAAGGGATAAAATGAAAAAAAAACCTTTTAGAAATAATATCTATAGACTAGGTGGCCCGTGTGACCTTTTCGCATGCGATTAAAATCCGATAAATTTTATAGCGATGTTGGTGGTTTGTAGTAGAATGAAAGAACAGGTTCAATTGTAGAAACTCTTTATTTGTCAAATTACAATGGTGCGTAAGGATAATACAAAACGCCTTTGCCACAATATTGGAGGTGAAGCATAAGAGAAAACAAGAGAACACGAGATATGTACACGTCAAAACATCTTTGCAGACAATATTAAAAATTAAATATGACACAAACTCGTGGAAAATGTGATATTTACATTACAAAACCTCCTTGTGCACAATATTTGACCATGCCGTTTCGACGCATCCGGGGAAAGAACTTTAGGGCCAAATGTCAATTTTCAACTTCAATTTTAAAACAAACAATACAATGTGTCATTCTGAATTAACAATTCGTCAGAATCGGAGGACTTAATCTTTCAAATGGTACCTCATTTATCGATTTTGGTTAAGTATGAAGGAAAAGAAAGGCATCGTTGAAAAAATCACCTTCTAGAAATAATATATATGGTTTTTCCATGCAAAAAGAATAATGTACACCTACTCGGATATTGCCAATAAGGACATTAATTAATGAAATCACAGAATGGTAATAAAAGCAAACGATCTTTAAATTTAAAAGTTCAGTGCGACTGATAATGGTAAAATAAAAAAAGCTAGCGCACGCGCCATCTAGGGGAAGATAAATTGTTTATAATGTTTATACTTCAATTTTTAAACAAACGAAAAGATGTGTAATTCTAAATGAACAGTTCACACGAAGCGGAGATTTTAATCTTTAAAATGGTACCTTATTTATCGATTTTGGTTAGGTATGAAGGGAGAAAAAGGAGATAAAAAAAACCCCACCTTTTAGAAATAATTATATAGATAATTCGAAATAATTCTCCGTTCTTTTACATGTTATCTGAAACTGGGTAAATTATTTCTGCATAGGTATCTGTTTGTTGCTTTAAGAATAATATGTTTTGCTCTGTAACAATATGAGCAAGTCCAAGATTTAGTCTTAGGATAACTGATCACATTATCCATTATAAATTATTATGTTCCCTTTCATTTTGATTACTGACAAACTCAGAACATTTGCACAACTAAATATTTTTCACAGTCTTTTTCGAGTCCCGAGAAAAGAATTAATTGTCTTACAAAGAATCTGGATATAAAATAGATTGTATTGCAACAGTTAAACATTGTTAAGAGAAAAAATACAAAAGCACGAAAATTTTATAATTTTTATGAAATGAATTTCAGACCTGTGCTATCTATTTAAATCAAAGGTGTTAAATTTTTTAGGAAAATTTTGTTACAGTTCTGAAATTAAGAAAAAAAATCATTCTAGGAATGAGTGATCATATGTATTCAAATATGTACATGCATAAATTAGACATAATTTTATTAAAAAGTTCTGTGTTTTATACAATAGGGAACGATGTTCAAACGCAGCCGCTATTTGCATCCCAGTAATACCAGATTCTATCATTGGAAAGATCTGAACATTTGCAATGATGTTAATTTATTCGGAAGAACTATTCATCTTTATGACTGCGATGTGTGGACTCGGGTAAGCATAAAATTATGCGAAAATGAGTAATGAATTTTATTTAATTTCACTTAATTAAATTTGTGACTTCATTTAACCTAAATTAGATGGATTTGTTCCTGATTTTATTTTTCCTTCATTCTCACCATGCCGTCACATTTCATAAATTTAATAATAAAACGCAAGTAATTGATCAGATGGATTGTGGGAATCATTCAGTTAAAAACTTTGACAATGTCGATTCCCACATCAGATCAGACTAATTATGTGGTAGAAAATAAAACTCATACGACACTTGTCCGAAGATTTCGCTCTTACATACATTATGATTTTACCCATCCCTTTATTTTGGGATCATCATATAGGTGAACTACCATAGCTCCTTTTGAAAAAAGAAAGACTAAAACTAAACTAAACTCATGGTGCAACAGTCCGCTGTGGACCAAGGCCGGCGGTGCCTATCTCCGCTTTCTTGACAGTGGGCTTGGAGTGCCATACAGCATATGTCTCAATCAGGTGGTCAACCTGACGTGGTACCCCCCAGAGTTTAGTTCCCAAGCATGCTTGGTCCTCATTTTATCGACCCACTCAAGGGATAAAAGGCTGAGGCGACCTTGCCCAGTCTCAGGATCGAACCCTGGACCTTGGGAGTGGCAGCTTGACGCAAAAAAGAAAGGCGTCCATACAATAATCGAGATTCGAACGCGGGCCCACTGCGGGGAAATCTGAAAACGCATACCACTTTACAAGGTGGATGGCTTGTAAGGTTGACATAATTTTCGATTCACAATAATTGAACGTTTAGGTGAATAAAGTTAAAGAAGCCGGTTGAGATATTCTAATTGCAGCATACGTGGTTGGTATAAATACCAAGAAGCTAGATTAGAAAAAGAAAAAGCGAAACGAAGTGATAGGAAGTGAAAGGAGGAGTAGAGCTGACGAAACGAAGTATCGAGCTGGAGCTAGGCTTAGAGTCTGGTTTAATAATAGTTGAGTTTTGCGAGCAGCCGCTGGAGGCATAGCTAGGTTGCTTCAAACCTACGCGAGTTCTTGTTAGGCCCAACGTTTACGTGGCAGCACTGCTGGTTGACTTTCAAAGAATCTCTGAGTATTGCAAAGTGTATGTTTCTTGAATGAGTAGTTATACAAGGGAATATATTAGATTGTATTTCTCTTGCATGAATGCTATATATATCTCGCACTAGTAGTACGTATGCTTTATGTTGAAAAGCAAAATCTATACGTGCAAATATTTAAAGAAACATTCTTGTTATGTAAGAACTGTGTTTGAATGAAATTATTTAGAGTGCCACTTCAAGATATACATACCCAAAGGTAGGGTAGAAGTGTATACATTCTCTATAGGCTTCTTAAGTAACTTTTAAGGACCAACTTAAGTTATTTCTAAGGGATACTTTAAAGGGTTTAAGTTTTTTATCACTTTTACTGTTAACTTTCAATATTTCAAGCTTTGCATCTAGGGGATTCAATAAGTATGTTACAAGCGAGTCATCAACGGTAAAGATATGTTCAACACCGGACTTAATTAATGCGAATACAGTTATAATCAGGAATAGTTTAGGGAGTGTTTTTGTAATAAGAGCCAAAATATGTAATAAGGAGTTGTATAGAGTTCATTATGCCTGAGTTATATTTTATAAAAAAAAGGAGAGAATACAGTTAAGTGCTTTTTGAACAGTTTTTTCGAAATGAAGGAAAGAATTAAATCCATGTATTTCCTACTCGTTAGAAACATCTTCTTTATACTCGTATTTAGTTAGCTTTTTGCACGTATGTGACAGATGCCAGACACTAAAAATAACTGGTTAAGTGGTGTTACTCTGATATAAAATATCTACTTTTAATAGAAGTTTAGGGACCTATACCACAGACCTATAATGGACATGGCCAATTCTGCTTAAATATTGAGAGCTGTGAAAGGTTTGAATAATTTCTTTTTCGGGTATTTGAATAAATTTATAAATTTACTTAGTTTTTTCTGAATGACCGAAATTGAATGTATAAACATATTTAAAATATGAGATATAACAATTTTTAAGTTTTATAATTAAACTGTCAATGATCCCCTTCAAATAGATATTATACCAAATTATAATCGATTCTCAGAAATCTGTTTCTCTCTGATGGGCTAATTTCGTTTTCTAGAAAATTTAGCCACGTGTTAACGCAAACAATTAGACTTGATTATTTTTCTGAATTACGGACTTTGAGGTATCTATGAAAAGGGATGATGTCAAAGTTTTATTGCTATTATGTCCAAATTATGCAAGAGGACGCTGTTAAAAAATTGCAAAAAAGGACTCGATTACTAGCAGTTATTAAAAGTGTGGTATTTTTATATCTTAAATAATCTCGAGAGAGAGAGAAGGGTTTTCCATTGGACCCCTACAATTTTTTTCCTCGTGATTTTCTGCGCCAGAAATTTTCTAGTAGTTTGCTTTCTAATAGTGTGCTAACAGTGATTTTTCTTCAAAGCATTTTGTACTTGATAGGGCTTTAGGAAATCTTATGTGGGAGAGTATTCTTTAGATATGACCCCCTAACGTCTTTGGAATAATCTAGTAGTTTCCTCCGCCTAAGCAAACTCATACCTCTCCCATGTATTTATGCTGTTATAAGTCATTTCTTACGTACTAGTGTTACAAGAATTGGGTTATAAGGCTCTTGGTCAAAGTACCCCTATTTTTTTCATAAGAATATTTTTCCTCTTCATTTCTACCATGTTTCAGCTTGTAATTTCCTCCTTTTAACTAAAAATATACTTATATATATGTAATGCTTACGACGGATGATGACCTAAGGTAGCCGATGGTCCTTCAGGTAGGGGGATTCAAAGAGTCCGAGTAGGGTAGTCGTCGTTGTTTTCAGCAAAACGAGTGGCTGGCATATGGATGCAGGCACGCTGGAGAGAAATTAAGATCCGACGCCAGGAAAGAAGAGGTGGTTTGGTCATAGTACAGTTTTTTAATTCTTGGAAATGTTGCTGGACATCTTTTACTCGAAATTACAATACCGCAGATCAGCACATCCCATTACCTCGTCCAGAAATCACCAGACATACGTGAAAACCCCGCAGTGCAGAATTCGACATGTTAGTCGGACTAGAGCAGAACACAGAAGGCCACGAAAACCCCAGGTTCACGCCCGGAGTACGGGCGCATTGAACTCGTAATTGGTCAATTTATGACACCTGACTTAAACGCCATATGGGGTGATCGCTTCGTCATAGTTCTCGAATATTCTTTGTTATATAATTCTTTCCGCGCGTGGCCTTAGGGGGAAAACTAATAGGTGATTTTGGGTTAATCTCAGGTCGAATTGAAGATGAGAGAAGTTTCCATATTGCGGTAATATAAAAGAATTTTGTATAGGCGTTTCCTTTAATGGTTACGAAAGTTATCGTTTCATATATATATATATATATATATATGTAACGACACGGGCGCGGGCCGACGAATGAAGGGCTGAGTGGCATAGTTTTGATTATGGTTCATCTTGTCGCCCGGTCGTGCATCACAAATGTTTAAATCCATTCCCGCATTTCATCTCAACCCTCGGACACACAAATCAAAACACAACTTTTTCGAACTACATTTTATTTATTTCGCCGACCGCTCCGTCGGTATGAATGCAGCAAGAGAAAGTACAGGAATCCGTCCTACTTCAGGATGTCAAGTGTTCAGTCCATCACGTTATTAAAGGGTGTGTCTTAATAGTTGATTGGTTTAAAGTTGTTGTTGATGTGCAGAACTGATTTAAACTAGTACTGATGCTGCGCAGCTTCCCTTTACTTAAAAAAGACAGCCATCTTGAATGATTTTGCCGAAGGCTGTAATAATGAAATTTAACGCGAATGCCCAAAGGGAATTAAATAACTTAAGGGATTAAAAAAGGGTTTGTAATTTTGAATAGTAAAGTGAGGAATTAATAGTTTTTAAATGTTAAGAGTGTTGAATTAAGAAATTACTAGTTTTTAATATTATATATATATATATATATATATATATATATATATATATATATATATGAAATTAAAGTTTAATGATATTCCTGGTTACGGGAATGAAAATAAATTGTTGAAAAAAGACTGAATGTTTTTCATGAATTGGTGATCGTCTCTCTTTATCAATCCCATGTTTCTTACGGAATACAATTTTATCCGAGATATCACTGAAAATAAAATGATGAAAAAAGTTAAAAGTCTATCATGACTTTGGGTGATTGTTCCTCGTTACTGATCACATGTTTCTGATGCTTTTTTAGCCGAGTAATCAGTGAAAATAAAATACTGAAAAAGGGCTGAAAGTTTATGATGACTTTGGGTGATCGTTCCTCGTTGTTGATCACATGTTTCTTGTAATATATAATTTTAGCCGTGGAATTAGTGAAAATGTTGAAAGGTTTTCATGACTTAGGGTAATTTCTCCTAGTTATTAATCACAAATTTCTTAAAATATACAATTTTGGCCGAGAAATCAGAGATAATAAAATTCTGAAAATGGCAGAAAGTTTATCATAACTTTGGGTGATCTTTCCTCGTTGTTGATCATATGTTTCTTGTAATATACAATTTGAGCCAAGAAATCAGTGAAAATAAAATTTTGAGAGTTTTCATGAATTTGGATGAACGTTCCTTGTTATTAACCACAAGTTTCTTATGATATACAATTTTGGCCGAGAAATCAATGAAAATAAAATCCTGAAAAAAGGCTGAAAGTTTATCATGACTTTGATTGATTATTCCTGGTTGTTGATCGCACGTGTCTTATAATGTACAATTTTAGCCGTCAAATTAGTGAAAATAAAATGCTGAAAGTTTATCATGACTTGACAGACCCTCGTTAATGATCACTTGTTACTAATAATAAGTGATTTTAGCCGAGAAATCAATGAAAATTAATGCTGGAAATTTCTTTCGACAGGAGTACCTTACTGAACAAGGCATCGAAGTCAGAGAACCAGAGCTTAAGCCTGAAAACCCAATTCTCCTTGAGCGAAATGTAATGAGAGGTCGAAATGAAGACAGAGCTACCAAACCGGATGATATTTATCCTTCCAGCCAGTTCTATTCTTACGACGGAAAAGTTCTGAGATTTTATGGCATATTTAAAAACGACTGCGAGACCCCTATGGGCATCAGGAGAATCGTACTCAATGTAAGAGGTTTATTAATGTTTATAATTCAAAGTTCGAAAGCCTTTAAAAATTAGTAAAATGTAAATCTGAGCACTGCAATTTTTTAATGTTACTGCCTACGTTGAAACCTACGTTGAAAATGCCATTTTTTGACTATTTTGGTCAATTTTATTTTTTGCGAGAATCTTGTAATTCAATCTTTTCTCTTTTCAAAACCGTTTTGAATTTCATTCCACATCAATTAGAAGCAGAGTTATAGCTTGTAAGATATACACAAGATTCGATTCACAAGAATCGAACTTTTGAATTAATGAATTAAAGAAGCTGCTTCAGATATGCTAATTTCGGCATACGCGCTTAGTATAAATACCACGCAGCGTCATTAATAAAAAAGAGAGAGAGGTTGTTAAGGTTGAAAAGGTGTTATCCTGCGCTAGTGCTTAGCGGGCCAGAAGTTTACATGGCAGTACTGCTGGTTTGACTTACTGTTCGTGAGTATAAAAATATATTGTTCTTGAAAGCTGTGTTTATACATTCCGTACAAGTAGTACGCATGCTTATTGCTGTAAAGCCAATTATATGTGCAACGAATTCAATAAACATTGTTTCATGTATAAACTGTGTGTGGTTCAAATTCAAATAGAGAGCCACTTCAAATTATATACACCCAAGTCTGGGTAGAAGTGAGCATAGATTCTCTATACTGGCGCCCGAAATTATATATACCCTGGTATTTAGCGTTAAATTTGTAACGAACAACATAATTGAAATTAAAAACTGTGTACTGTGTACGTATATTGATAAAATTGTTGCAAGTACTTATATACTATTTAAAAAATGAGTGTTGTAGAACAAAATCCTGCTGGAAATTTTCCTCGGGTAATTATGGTTCAGCAAATTGCGCCATTCGAAGCCACATTCAATGGCGGCCCCTCAAGCCAATTCCCAAAGAAAATTGAGCATTACTTTCAGTAACAATGCACCCCAGAGGGGGATAAACTTAAAATTGCTCTAGCCGCTTTAAGAGGTAGTGCATTTCAGTGGTACACATGCATGCAAAGCAGTAATCTGATTTTTGACTATTTGTCATTCAAGCAACAGTTTCTTAGTGTTTTTCCAAAGACCTTTAATCAAAGTGAAATTGAAGCGGAAATTTATTCGCTAAGGCAACGTGAAGGTCAGTCTGCATTAGATTTTGCTATGGAAAAGATTTCCAAGTGTGAGGAATATTTAGAAGGGGTGACGGAAGCGATAATCTTAAAAATAGTTATCCAACGTTTGAAGCCAAGTGTTCAAGATTTTTTAGATAATCAAACAATTACAAGCAAGGTTACCCTCCTTCAAGCTTTAGCTAAATATGACAATAGACATTTCTTCGCTACCCCTCACCGTCATTCAGGTACGAGAAGTTTTATACAGCCGCGCCAAAATTTTTCGCGAGTTTCAAACCAGCAGCGTCAGCAGTACCGCAGGCAAAATAATAGAAGCGCACGGCGTGATAATGAAATTAGTGCTCTTAAAGTAAATAATATGGAAGCACCTTACTTGCACTGGCAAGTTGATTCACATGATATGGTTCAACCTGTTGAAACTGTGTGGTCAAATGTATTATTTTGTCCGAGTAGTAATCATTATTTTGAGAATAGTGAAAGTCAGGGTATTTTTGTGGCTTATAAAGAAAGTGAGTCTAGCTGGAATGATGAGGTAATTCCAGTACAAATTTCTGAAAATAGTGCCGATAATAATGCTAGTGGTTTAGAAAATAAATCATCTGACACTTCTATTGATGCTATACCTGATATTTTAGATGATATTCACACATCTGTTAATGAAGGAAATTTAGTAGATGACGAAGTATGCGTTACGGAAGTTAGTGAATACTTATTAGTTGACGACAATAAAAATTCTTTAAACGATAGTAGGAACTCGCTAGGTAATGATGATATTATTTCAAGTTTCCATCCGAATGAGGATGCTGTAGGCCAGGTTGATAATATGGTTTTAAATAAAGTACATGAAAACCAGACTGAGAATCAAGATGAAAAGTTGACACAGAGTTATACTGTAAGTAGTTTAGCTGATGCTTCGGAAGTTATAGACGCAGGTTGCATTAAAACGCACCAGTACGAAAAGCTTAATCTTCCTAAAACTGAAGCAGTGTTAAAGAATTTAAATGATAACGATTCTGATATCGCAAGTTTCAAAGAGACTTTGTCGTCAAAAGAGGATAAAACTAAAGTTAAGGGGGATAAAAAACGTGAAAAAGCGCCTTCAGGTTCCAGCATTAAAACTGCAAATACTGAAGTAATTAAAACGGTAAACAAGAAGTTGCATAAGCACCAATACCAAAAACAGAGTCAGTTTGTTGAAAAACATGACACAAGTAGAGAGATAAAGCCAGTAACTAAACACGTTGGTGCGGCGAATAAATTTGACAAAATAGAATCTGCATTAAAATCTAATACCGATACAAGCAAAAGTACGAAAAAAGGTAAAGTGTGCACTACAAAAACTCCATCAAAGGATGCACGTGGTACACATAAGGTACACAAGGTTATCAAATGGAAGAATGACAATTTTAAAGCTCCTTTGCATAAGTACAGGAAACGCAAGATATCAGCCGCCTTCAAGGTTGCAAGGAGGCCCAGCAAGGTTGGCCTCCTCCCAAGAGACCTCCTGTCCATCGTCAAGCCGGACCAGCGCCTCAGGACCTACGACCTGCTGCACGAAGGATGCCCACACGGTCAACGAACCCCTTTACTAGGACTGCGACCATCAAGAGTGGTTCCACGGATTGGACAGACTGGTGCAAGGAAGTTGCTGCATTCATGAGGAACAAGTCTTGTATCAATTCTCTTATTCTAACTCCCACCCTTTAATAAAACCGAACCAAATTGGTTTGAAGTTCCCCATTGTATATACTGTGTAAACATTTTGAGGGGAAGGAGTGAGCCACTGAAAAAAAAAATACGGCATACTGTTGTTTTATAAATTTTTGAAGGGGACATGTAGTGACTAGAAAAAAAAATACATACTGCACAATATACCAATTAACCACTAATGTACTAACTTCACAAAAAAATAACACATGTACATTATAAATTGGGGGAGAGCAGATACAGTCAAGAAATGTCATGCTGTGCAATTGTGTTGTCACTTTTAATTAAAATAGATATTTTAGGGCGCAGTTGGCATCCCAGTATCCGCAACTCTGCAAATCCACTGTTTGATGGTGTCACCTGGACCCTTCGGGGTTAGTTTTGTAAAATGGTAGTGGCGTTTTTCCTCCACACAACGTGTGGAAGGTTTTTTTGACTTTGCCACCCATTATGTCAAAAGTCAGACCAGCACGCGTTTTCGATTAGTTAACTGAAGCCGTTCAGACCTCAGTTACCTAATTTTTTTTTTCGAGGGAGGCCAGTGTAAGGTATACACAAGATTCGATTCACAAGAATCGAACTTTTGAATTAATGAATTAAAGAAGCTGCTTCAGATATGCTAATTTCGGCATACGCGCTTAGTATAAATACCACGCAGCGTCATTAATAAAAAAGAGAGAGAGGTTGTTAAGGTTGAAAAGGTGTTATCCTGCGCTAGTGCTTAGCGGGCCAGAAGTTTACATGGCAGTACTGCTGGTTTGACTTACTGTTCGTGAGTATAAAAATATATTGTTCTTGAAAGCTGTGTTTATACATTCCGTACAAGTAGTACGCATGCTTATTGCTGTAAAGCCAATTATATGTGCAACGAATTCAATAAACATTGTTTCATGTATAAACTGTGTGTGGTTCAAATTCAAATAGAGAGCCACTTCAAATTATATACACCCAAGTCTGGGTAGAAGTGAGCATAGATTCTCTATAAGCTATTTTAAAAAAACATCGTCTAATACAAAATTGAAGTGACAAACAACTTTAAATGCGTTTTTCTCAGAATTATGTTTTTTAGCACAAATCTCTACCATTATCATGATATTTCACATAATAATGCATATAATTTGATACAATTTTCAGGAAGTGTTTTAGATGCTATTGTTAATGAAATGACGCACAATAATGGATGTATAATAAATAGTTTTTTTGTTTGGGGCTGTTTTTATAAGGAAAGGAATGACGAATTGGGGAAAATTTTCATATTCGAGCATAAAATTGTCTGTATTATTTTTGAATTTAAAAATTTCTCTTGGATTGTAGGTCATTTTAAAGATAACTGTTATATGTATCATGTGTAAGAAGAAAATTAAAATAGTAGCATTAGAATTTTGTGCAGAGTGATAGGCGTTTTAGCTAAATTTCATTAAAAATTACTTCAAATTGACCAATTTATAAAAAAGCATTGTATTTACAGGCAAGTTTTTTTAAATTTTTTATTTTTAAATGCTGTTTTACCATAAAAGACTAAAAAATCCTTAAAAGAACAATTTTTTAAAAAATTGGCTCCGAACGTAGGCAGTCACCTTTAAATTCAAAATTCGAAAGCCATGTTTATTTAGTAAAATGTAAATATGAGTCCAGAGTCCTTCGCCCATAGATCGCAAATTGGTTGGCTTTTTCTTTAAGGGAGCACCATTTAGGTTAGCTAACATTGTTCCCTATGTAGGATGCATCACAATTTAGACCAGACACCCCCAGAGGGATGTTTAGTACCACATCTGGAGGTATCGTAACTTCCTTTACCTTACAAACCCCACAGAGGAACTTTCAGTCTTGCAGATATAACGTGTCCAACCCGGCCTAGACACGAGAGCATTTAGTGTCGCTTGTCGAGGCTCCAACTGAGCTATTTTAATGCCGAATCTCGTTACCTACTAGGTTACTATGAGCTCCTGTACTGAAAGTAAGTAGACAGTCCTGTTATAATAAGTTCAAACAAATGATACAAAATTATACTACATTAAGCTACCTTAGTGAGGACCTTTACAAACCTCTACAAACAAGCATCGTTATTATCTTTTTAGTTTGATTTATTATTTTTATTTTTATATTGTACACTAGGGGCTTCGCCTCTAGGCACGCTACGCTCGCTCCTCTGTTATGGCTAATAGCGAGATAATAGGGCTGATTCTCGGGCAATGTAACAGCTTCAATCCATTTACTGTTGTCACCCTTAATGCGAAGGGCGTTTCTTCACACGGAATACACGCAACTGAAGTATCAGATATAAAATTCAATTAAAAATCGAAATTTTAAGATAGCGACTTGAAATGAGATTTATATGAATAAGAAAGCTTTCAGCTTCCAGATGATGTAAATATTTTCTTTGTAAGATAAAAACTCGAGGAGCATCAATATTACATCCACATATGTGATGATATTTCTTGAAAAACTGTGTTTCATTTTTTGATGAAAATATTAGTCTGTTTTAAAATATTGTTAAACATATGAGGTCTAGTTTGAAAGAGAAATGTCTGTAGTCTTAGATTGCAAAAATATCAAAATTCTACGATCATTTTTTGGGGAGTTATCGTTATCTGAAGATTAAAAAGTCAATATTTTCACACAAAACATAAAATTTAAAAAAAAACTTAAAGTCCGACGAAGATGAGACATGTCTTACTTTGTTCCCCACATTTTTCTGCATCCATTGGTATCGGTCTCGACCCCATACCCCCAGAGGCTTCGGAGGAGATAGCGTGACAAGCTTTTGACAGCGGCGGCAGCAGCAGCGGGAGTTACTTTTTTTTAGAATAGAGAGATTATTTATTCGTTATCTACTTACAAAATATTCCTCCCGCCTTTAGTTTTACCTGTCAGATGGCACTCTGGAAGTGGTTGAAAACTGGCAACCAAACAGCGGCAGGGGCCCCATGATGCCCCAAGGTCGAAGAGTGTTTGACAACATCCCGTGCAACATCGGTTTAGGAAGTTGGATGACTATCATCAAAAGGCAAAAATTGCTCGTAGACAGAGAGAAGGATGTTGGTAAGCTAATGATATAGTTTTTCGTTTTAGCAATTATCTTTTACACACTGTCAACAACGACAACAAAATTTCACAACAAAACTTTTTACACATTCTCAAACTCATTCACGTTTACAGTCGACAACGTAAAAGGAACAGGTAGACAGAGTACAGAGTGTCCATAATTAAAGTTGTCTACAGTAGAAACTATTGTTCAGAAAGTTATGAAATTTTGTGTAGGACATAGTGAAAGAATGGGAATTTGTTTGAGTGAATAAAAAATAATAGTTCAAAATTTCACCACTAGAGGGCGTTTTTTTAATGAATTACACATTTACGGCTTGTTCTTTACTTAAGATTTCACCATCTTTTTATCCATAGGTCACCCTAACACAATAACTCATACTCATTAAAATTTACAATCTTTAAAGTGATTGCAAAGTCGATCGGAAACTTGTTCGATAACTAATTTTCATACAAAAGATTTGAAGGAACCAAGAAACAAATATGCAAATTAATTTTTGTCAACGTAGAGCAGAAGCTGTTATAAAACCTAGAAACTTTCATGGAGATTTTGTTTTCAGCGTGCTTTCAGCAGCTTTTTCAGCTAATCAGAATGTCATCGTTACGATTACCAGATCGAGCTTTGTTAGTAAAATTGTTTTACCAAAACGATAATTCAGCACTAGTTACTCTACAAAAATTTCGGAGTTTGAAGGGGATAGTAAATGTTGGCTAAATGTGTAATTCATAAAAGAACGCCCCCTGGTGGTGAAATTTTGAACTAATTTTTTTATTCACTCAAACAAATTCCCATACCTTCAATTTGTCCTACACAAAATTTCATAACTTTCCGAACAATAGTTTCGACTGTAGACAACTTTAAAGTACGGAAGTTTAATTATGGACACCCTGTATAAGGAAATCCATACTTTTATTAATTTGGGGTTGTACCATTGAAGGCTTTTTGGAGGACAGAAATGTAATACGTCATGGAATTACTGTAAATTTCTCATAACATTAAACATATTTTGGTCTAATAATCTTTCAAAATCTTTCAGTTTGAATAGACATAAAGGAGGACAAAATTTGACTTGTATTGTTTACATTGCTTTTTAGTGTCTATTACAGCCGCATAGGTTACTGAGAAAATCCAATATCGTAGGTGTTGCAAGAGTATTATTTAAAGTTACAGCTCCCTATGGAAAAAGTCAAACCACGGGTAAAAAGTTAATCGTACTTCAAGCTGGTACTAAATATAGTTGTAACGTAAACAAGTATGTATACATTACCTTGGTTACAAAATCATCAGAAGTTAAAATACTGGAGCAAAAAATCACACAACTAAAAATTCACGTACTAAAGCTAGAGAAAACTAGACTAACATGGCTGCCGTAGTTGAGCAGAAATAGGTTGGTCTAGTTCTATTTATTGCCACTCGTTGACAGTACCTCTTTGACACCAAAAATCGTCGAACTTCATTCCGCCCCCGTACCCCGTTGTGCCCCGGGTTTCCCTATGCATTTTAAATTAGACAGCGAAATTATCATACAATATGTCTTTATAGTTAAGAGTTCTAACTTTTAAACATCTAAAGGAAATTCACCGAAGCTAAGACATCAACACACCGCCGGTAGATTAGCGGCTCGAAGTTTGGTGACGCGAGGTCAGTCATCACCTCGTGGAGGCGAAAGTTACAGTGGCGTGCAGCCGTTGAAAAACGTATAATTCCTTGTCGAAAAAGAAATCGTGACGTCATATAATTATATAAAAATATATAACATGCGTTAAGACACAAATCTTTTTTCATTAATCTATCTGAGGGGACATAATTTTAAATATTACTCTATTGTATCGTTGGGATAATTCTGTGCTCAGATGGCAAAATGTTATAAGAAATTTACGTGACAGCAATTATAAGATTTAAGATGTCCTGAAAAATCAGTAATTTGTTTTACATGAGCAAATGTGGTACCAATGTTTCAGGAAAGTAGTTGGTTATTATTTACATAAGTTACAGTAAGTAAAAAATATCGGCGAACGAGAATACGGAATATGAAAAATTCAATTTTTTTTAAGAAAAGTTTCTCATAACATTTTGCCATCTGAGCACAGAATTAAGATACTCATCCGGTATCATTGGTCTATGCAAGAGAAAATGATTTAAATTTTACTTTTCTTTAAATTTTCGGGAGGATTTAGACCCGAATCTTGTATTATTGGTTTGGGCGAGGAAAAATAAAATATATTTTACCTAGTCTCGATAATTAATAATTTTCTCTTGCATAGACCAATGGTACAGGATATGTATCTGAATTCTGTGATCAGATGGCAAAATGTTATAAGAAACTTTTCTTAAAAAAATTGAATTTTTCCCATTCACCGATATTTTCTATCTACTGTAACTTATGTAAATAACAGCCAACTATTTTTCTGAAACATTGGTACCACGTTTGCTCATTTAAAACAAATTGCTGATTTTTACATCTTGTATCATTGGTGTATACGAAGGAAAATAATTACGATTTTGGTTTGGTTTGGAGCGCTACGGTCAATTTTTGCTACACGAGGGATCATTAGAGAGGGACCTACTGCTTAAAACTGATTCCGAACGGCTACAAACGTCCATGTCAAGAGTGGGACTCGAACCCAAATCCCAGCGTCCTAGCCATTTGGCCATCATCCGGCATAATTACTATTTTATATCGTGGGATAATTTAGATACACATCCTGTATTATTGGTCTATGCGAGAGAAAATCATTAAAAATTTAATTTTCCTTTAAATCGCCGAGATGATTTAGGCCCGTATCTTATATTACTGGTCTGTGCGAGGAAAAATAAAATATTACTTTTTTTACATAATCTCGATAATTGAGGTATACATCTTGTATCATTGGTTTATGCTAGGGAAAATAACTAAAAATAATTGCTATTTTATATCATGGGATAATTTAGATACACATCCGTATCATTGGTCTATGCGAAAGAAATATTAAAAATTTAATTTTCTTTAAATCGTCGAGATGATTTATTCCTGTATCTTGTATTATTGGTCTGTGCGAGGAAAAATTAAATATTTCTTTTTTACATAATATTACACAATTTCTCGACAATTGAGGTATACATCTTGTATCATTGGTCTATGCAAGGGAAAATAATTAAAAATAGTTACTATTTTATTTCTTCGGGATAATTCAGACATGTATCCTATATCATTGGTCTATGTGACAGAAAATAATTTAAAATATTACTTCGCTATACCGTTGGGATTATTCAGTTAGTATATTACATGCCTCGGGGTTTGGTACGCAAGTTTTGGCAGAATGTCGTTATAAACATAACAAATGTTTTTACGAATGAAAAAACATATTTTCATTTCGCATTCAAATTTTTATTTCGGTTATTAAAATTAAAAATGTTATTCAGAATAATTATAGATTGTTATAATGTATTGCTTTACCTAATTTAATCATCGTTAGAATAAGTGTTAAACTAGTTTTATTTTCTTGAACCTCAAGAAAAGATTCCTTGCTACCTCGAACCAAGAGACGAAGATGACGTTACCTGGATGACTCCCCAGCATTTAAAGACTGGGGAAGACATAAATATCCTTGGGAAAACCTTCTTTTTAAATAAATGCAATGAGTTTACAAAGAAGTTTTATAAGGACCACTACGGTGTAGACATGCCTCAAATCGAAGTTGTTCAAAAGCCCAAATTAAAAGCTCCGGTGGTAAGTTTTCTCTATTGATTCCTTAAACACCAAAACAAAATCTCATATTCAAGAGGTTCAGGACGCAACGTTCTCTAAAAAAGTACATTTTTATTCATGTGTCTTTATGACGATTACACTGCTAGGTAAAAAGTGTCTATGCGTACCCTGTTACACATCTGAGATTTTAGTCTCTTTTACCTTGGAAAAAATCCAAAATTAATCTCTGTCAGTACCTGCCGTTGTTCCCCATTTTACAATTCTCAGTCCAGAGTATACTTTCATTATCATAGTTCAAAAGTTTCTGTCTTCTTCTCAACCAGAGAGTCTTGGTTTTTGTCGTTTTTATCTTGAAGAGCATTAATGCTGTGGGTCAACTGATCTCTTCAGCCATTGATAGCTAAGTTGAGCTACAGGAAATTTTCCTCTCAGTCCTTTTCTAATGTTATATATAAAGCAGAAACGGGAAATGAATCGTGTTTGTATGTGTGTGTGAGTCCCAAAAACTCAAGAACCTTGAGCCCTACCTTGATGAAATTTACATGGTTTAATTTTCTATGAAAATCAGGATGAATGGGACTATTTTCATCCCGCTACGACGTTCCATTTCTGAATTATGTTAGAACAAGTTTACGCGGTATCAACGGATATTTTTGTTCAAAGCCATTGTAACATTTCATTGTTGCCAATTAAATTATAACATTTGCGCAAAATTATACATGAATTAAAATCGGGATTTATTCATATATTGGCGCATACAAGAATCAATCTGATATATTATTTTCATATACGCGGCAACGCCGGAACATTTCTTATTAAAAATGAAAGTATAAAGATGGAAAGTCATTCATTTTCAATTAATGTGTTCTCAATCCATTTCATGCATTAAAACTATTCCAAGCTACTTGTTCAAACTCAAATATACTGAAGGATGCGTTCACTTAGCTAGAAATACCTGCGTTTAGCCTTGACGCGATGATTTATATAGCTGAAACATAGCAGACGATGTAGTTTTGAGAAAGAATTACAATCATGAAATTCGTGTATATTCTAATTAAGAAAGTCTGAAAGTTGCATTGAAACGTAGCAGACGATTTAGTTTTGAGAAAGAATTCCGAGCATGAAATATGCGTATATACTTTTTCTATAATAATTATCAAATTTGCTGGGTTTTGAGATTTGCTGTGTTTATTGATTCTTTTTCTATCATGATAAATCCATTCAAACATTATTGACTAGCTGTAAATTAGTGCTTTAAAATGCCCAAAAAGAAGAGAGCAATTTTTAATCCTGATCATTGAAAAAAAAATAATGATAACAGAAACTGAATCCCGAGCAAAGCCGAGTAATAAATCTAGTAACTCATAAACAAATGCATACTTTTGGATTCAGTTTACTGCATCCTAAATTAGAAATTTAAATCAAGAGAAAATTTCGAAATTTTAAGTAATTTTTCAAAATTAAAAATTTTATTAATTAATATTTTACAGGACATTAAAATATTGCTGACTGTCAATAAAATTGGTAAAAGTTGTTATTAAAATAAAGTTCATTTAAAAAAGAACTTTTGAAAAGCACACGCTGTGCGTTGAAAAATCTACTTTAAGAAGCGAAAAACATGATTAAAAAATATGCATTTGGTGATAAATCACTCCAAAATACCAATTGAGGCGTTTCCGTTGAAAAGTGGGTAAGTACCAAAATTTTCAAAACGTATTTTTCCACTGATACAAAGGTTTGTTCCAAGGCTGATGGCGTAAATGAGAAGTTATGTGCCTAGCTCAAAAGTAAACCAAACTATCTAGGCACTTACCTCGTTTTCCACGCCATCAGCCTTGGAACAAACCCTTGTATGACTGAAAAAATACGCTTCGGAAATTTTGGCACTTACCCGCTTTTCAACGGGAACGCCTGAATTGGGAAATTCTTCGTAACCTAACATACAGATTGAATATTTGCGAAGTCAGCGGATATACGGGGAGTCATTGCCTTTACACAAGTAGAAAATTCAGAATTTTTGCTGCTTTTTCTAACTTCTATAACTTTTTTTCTTATTGTCCATTATACATGAAATATTCAGTATTACTTCTCTAAATCTTATAGATTCAGTTCCCTGAATTAATTTTAATAAAATGAAATAAGAATTTCATTAATGAAGTAAGAAGTTAGTGCATTTTCTAAAAATTTCAAATTTATACCGACTTATTGCACGCAGACTTATAACAACAATAATAAAGTTTCAATAATAATTCTTGCATTTTTGTGATGTAAAAACAATAAGTATAACTTTGCACCTATTTAAAATTTATAAAACATCAAAGAAAATTTTCTCCAGGACAATCAGATTTCAAAAAACTGAAAAAAGAACATTAAAATTAGAAGTAAAAGGCTATAATTTCTTAGTAAAATAATTTTTAAGAAAAGAATTAGGTGCATATTTTAGGTAGCAACATTATACACTTGCATTCAAAATTTGAAAGCAATATCTGCAGTAGTTCCCATGATACAGTGCGGACAAGCATAAAAATCATCATTACGAGAAAAAGCCTTTTAAAATTCCTACACTGGTAATGTTTACATCGAAACTAATTCTTTCATGTCATAGTTTTGAATGTTCTAATCGGAATATTTTAACGCAGTTTCCTTTACATGATTCAGAAATGTTCAAGTATTCTAAAGATGCAAAAATAAATAAAATTAGATATTTTGAAGCTTTAAAGGAAATGACTCCCTTAATATTGCTCCCTTGTATTCTCTCTAGGTACTGAGTTTATGTTCTTAGCTTATTTTTCTTTCTAGTTGGTTCCACCCCATTCTTTGGGGCTTTGGGAAGAAACCATTGAAGATTGTTTCAAACCTCATGCGAAGAAGAATATCAAAGTCAAAAAGATGCCCGTCAAGTCCAAAGAACTCGCTGAAACTATTCTGAGATTTTCTGCCTTTCTAGTAAGTTTGGCGACGGTATTTCTTTCTCCGATTAGTTATTTAAAATTCCCCATCACAATTTTAATGTCAATTTCCTTACCTTATGCTCATGAATGTACATGACGATATAAACAAACACACACACACACACACACACACACATATATATATATATATATATATATATATATATGTAAGAGGAAAAGAACGTTAAATAGATGGGAAAAAATTGGAGCAGATGTGCGCGCGCGTGCCTCCTATTTTGTTATCTTTTAAAGTTATTGAATTAGGTTTATATATATATATATATATATATATATATATATAAATATAATATATATATATATATATATATATATATATATATATATATATATATATATATATGTATGTGTGTATATATATGTATATATGTATATATATGTATATATATGTGTGTATATATATATATATATATATATAT
This sequence comes from Dolomedes plantarius, assembly GCA_907164885.2. Taxonomy (NCBI): domain Eukaryota; kingdom Metazoa; phylum Arthropoda; class Arachnida; order Araneae; family Dolomedidae; genus Dolomedes; species Dolomedes plantarius. Next base: position 1,229,610 of record OU015503.1, read on the forward strand.
ATATATATATATATATATATATATATATATATACACTCACTTCCAAAAGTTAAGCACGGAGTGGAGTTTTGATTGACATGAAATGCTGCAAGTAAGTAGCTCTATGTTTATTCATGGAACAAAACAAAGAATTACATACAGAGATAGAAAAAATATTGAATTTTCATAAATTATAAGATGATGTCATATTTGCGTCATTAACAAAATGATGTTTAAATGCAAAACAAACGACAAAAACTGACATTAATAGGGTATGTGAGCATCCCTCACCTTCATACAAAGTTTGCAGCTTGTGATCATGCTTTTTATGAGGTGATCAACCACCGGAGAGTTCAGTAATCGCCATTCCTCCTGTAGGGCAGTTTCTAAATCTCTGAGAGTGGCTGGAGGTGAGAAACGTCTACATACAGCACGGCCGAGGGCATCCCAAAGTTTTTCAAATGGATTAAGGTCCGGCGAGTAAGCCGGCCACTCCATACGCACAATCCCCTCACTCTCCAGAAAGTCGTCCACGATGGAAGTTCTATGGGGACTTGCATAATCGTCCATTAAAACGAAAGAAGGAGCAACTGCTGCAGCGTTCAGTTTCACAGTGGGGTCTAGGACTTCATCTCGATACCGTACAGCCGTCACAGAACCTCGCCTGTAGATGTGCACGTCGGTGCAATATCCCAAAGAAATCCCTGCCCAGACCATGATGCTTCCCCCGCAGAATGAGTGATGTTTGGTGATGTTCTCTGACCAATTGCGTGTGCCTTGTTCCCTCCCGACCCTTACAAGCTTATCATCGGATTGTAGGAGAAATATGGACTCATCTGTGAACATAACGTTGCCCCAATCAGACACTGTCCAATTCACATACTGGCGGCACCACTTTAATAATGCCCCTCTGGATTGGACGGATAAAGGAACACAAATTAGTGGTACCCAGGCGTACAGACCATTCATGTACAGCCTTCGACGAACAGTAGTGGCAGATATCGTCTTACCAATGGCCGCTGCAACCATAGATGTCACAGGTGTGGAGGGCGATCTTCGATTCCGCTTGGCTACAACAGCAATATATCGATCTTCCGAGGGGGTCGTAACCCTTGGACGACCGGCTACAAGTCTCCGGACAACTGTTTGGCTGGTTTGGAATTGTTTCCATAATCGTGAAATGACGGAATGATGAACGCTGAAGAAAAGAGCAACATCTGTGATAGACTGTCCTGTTTCAATGTGTCCGACCACCCGACAGCGCTCAGAATCTTCCATTCGTCTTCTGTAAGCCATAGAAACACGTCTAGCTTGAAAACAATTCGTACGATTGTTGTAAACACCTTTCATCAGCACTTACATGCAACTCCTGTAACCCTTCACAATGCCGGCTTCTTATAAGACTGCCTGTTTTGCATATTTCTCGACGTGAAACCGTGATTGGCTGTTACCTGGCATATTTGCATACTTCCTTCTACCTTTGCAGCAAATTTCATCTTCTTTAATTCAGATTGGCTTACGGAAATTAACATTTTCCTCTCCGAGCTTAACTTTTGGAAGTGAGTGTATATATATATATATATATATATATATATATATATATATATATATATATATATATATATATATATATATATATACACCATGATTAGGCTCGCATTTTTATTTGGTCACAGATGTTGTTAATCTAGAACAGGCCTGATGAGGGACATTATTTTATGGAAAGCTGTTGCCGGCCGCAAGAAAATAAGATAGATGGGAAAACGAAAAATATTTTATCTAACAAAAATAAACTACTGATTATTTAAAAAATCAAATGAATATTAATATTCACTACTTGGTACCCGTCAAAACATGACGGCTGGATAGTAAATAAATGTAATAATACACAAATTACACTCAACAGATCATTGCGAAATGTTGAAAAACGTAATATTAAGAAAGAGAAATACACTCTAAAAAATTACTATTGAACCCAGTGAAAAGAAATATGGAATCTCAATAAACAATTTCCGTCAGGTTTATTGCTATAGTTCACAAACATAATTAAAAATGGCAGAGAGAGTGCTAGAGAGATTCTTCGTTATAAACAAATTAACGTATTTATGCCGTCGCGTGCTTAGTAAATATCTGAAGCCAAATTTAAACATGTCACGGAGCAAATGCAGGAAGCAATTTTTTAATTGTAAATTATCGCTAATTAATAGAAATTGCAGTTACAAAAACCAAATTTGACGCATCTATAAATCAAAGTCTTTCGTTTAAGCCCAAAATGAAATAAATTGATGCAGTAGTTTTCTCTCACGGACTGCCCAAAGAACCGGCTTATCAACTTAAATATAAACAGGGTGTCCATCGAAGAAGTCCCTGATTTCAAAATTAAAAATCTCGAAAACAAAGATCTGTAGAAGAATGCAATAAACGGTATATTTATCGTGAAAGCTGTAAGAATTTTATATGCTAATTTTCGAAATAGTTACAAAAGCTTCTAACTGTTAGCCAAATTTACTGCAATTTACTGGCGCAGGCATGGATTGGTCTCCATATTCGCCGGACCTGAGTCCTTGAGACTATTTTTGTGGAGCACATTAAAAGATACTGTCTACGGGACCCATCCCACCACGCTGGACGAGCTTCAGTCGGCGATCTGTTGGGCAGCTGAATCGATTTCTGTTGAGACACTACAGGGTGTGATGGCAAATTTTATTGTTCGTTTGCGCCACCTCCGTACAGCGAATGGAGGACATTTTGAAAAGATTGTGACGTAGTGATTGCAAAGACTGCTTGCAAATAGTACGAGTTTATTTATGCATGCTGATGCATGAATAAACTCGTACTATTTGCACTCGTACTATCGCTCGAGTTGTAGAGCGCCATCTGTTAGCAGCTTTTGTAACTATTTCGAAAATTGGTGTATAAAATTGGTGATAAAAATACCGTTTCTTGCATTCTTCTACAGATCTTTCTTTTCGAGATTTTTAATTTTGAAATCAGGGACTTCTTCGCTGGATACCCTGTATATATATATATATATATATATATATATATATATATATATATATATATATATATATATATATATATACATATATGACGTGGAGATATTCCTTTCGTAATATTATAAATCTAAATACAATATACCGTATTTAGATATATAATACAATGCGTCTTCACAAAAGGCTTCGATGGCCACAGAATGACTGTTAGCGGGTCGTGTGCTATGCAGGCCTGATATAGAACATTAAATGTCTTCTTTTTATTACCTACATTTAAGAGTAAGTTCCCGAAGTAAGACCAATTCAAGCCCAAATATATTTTTCCTTTATACGGAGGCTATTGTCGCACTTTATGCGTAGGAAATTGTTGACAATTTGTCATCTAGGAGCACCATACGGGTGAGTCAACATTATCCCATGTTGCCACCACACTTTTGATCAAGCACTTCCATGAGCGACATCTGAAGTCCTCTTACTTTCCCCCAATCCCTCTGACCACATGGAAGAACTTTCCGGGGTACGGATTTAGCGTGTCCCTATCCAGGCTAGTCACGAAGGTATTTAATATCAATTGTCGGGATTCGAACTGAGTGCCTTGCCTGCAGAGCCCAATGCGTTAACCCTAAGCGCCCTCTGGTCCTCAAACTTAAATACAGATATTAGATCTAGAAAGCACTATATACACTACTTGTTATTCTCAGAATCAATTGAATGACGGGCCTAGATGTACAGGGAAGTGTTAATGTTGTTACCACTTTTTTATTAACTCGCTTTCTTGTTTGTTTGTTTGTTTGTTTGTCCAATACAAATCTTGCAATCGATTTTTAACTAACTTCCCGACTAGCTAGACATTTGAAACTTTTAGAATAGGTCAGAACACGATGAAAATGCATTCTTTTGATACTTTTAGCCATCTTTAAGCGGTATTGAATTCATTTTCTGTTCATTTTGTAGAATGGTGCAGCCCTCTATCGGCCGGGACGGAAACGAAAAGTTAACTTCCAATTCCCGAGCTAAACGATTGATTACGTATTTGATACCTCTCTATTAGGCATTTGATCATTTTCTTTCAAGTTGATGGGATAATTCATCAAAAAAATTTTAAAAAAGTATTTATTAATACATAGAATTTTCAAGTTTATATGATTAAACAGAAAATTTAAAAACATGGTATATAAAAAGTTCTATCTATCTTGTAATTATTTTATTATCAAGATTCCATCATTACTTCCCCGATTGCTTTATTTCCATAGGACACACCACGTGAAACTGAGCAGGATCGGAAGTTCATCATATCTTATTTCATGGAAGATGACACCGTAAAAATACACGAGGAAAGGGTGGAAAATTCTGGGCATCCCGGCGGCACGTTTCTAGCCAGAGGCCGCCTGAGGAAAGACCTCGGCAAGACGACGGAGCTGACGCCCTCTCTAGCGAAAGGAGCTAAGCCGATCCACTATGAAGCGGCCGACTTCTACATTGGTGCGAAGATACGTGCTGGAGGCAGTACTTTCGTCATTCAAGACGCAGATTTGGCAGTCTTCTGCTTCATGGAAAATCACCCGGAAATATATCCTGGTAAGGATATATATATATATATATATATATATATATATATATATATATATATATATATACTCGCTGAAAACCCGCGCTTCGCTACGGAGTACATTCAAATTAAATACAGCGGTCAATGTATGCAATTAATGCCAGAAAAAATAAATATATATATTTATAATAAATGCGAAGATTAATGTATACAATTGATGTAATATATATATATATATATATATATATATATATATATATATATATATATATTTATAAAAAAATCGTAAGGGATATTTATTTTTTTTGGATAATATCCAATCGTCTGCTGCATTAGAAAGAAAAAGAATATTTTTTTGTCGTGTATATAGTTATTATGCACGTGACGATAAATTTATTTAAAGTACCAGAAAAAGAAATCACGTGATCAGCATTTAATAAATTAAATTCTAAAAATTAATCTTTAAAAATTTACCAAAAATCAGAAAATCGAGGTAAAGGTTCGAAAAAGATTTCATTTGAAAGGAATTTTTATGCTCTTTCTCGTGATATAAATTTTATAACCCTCTATTTATTATTTTAAATACAAACTTAAAAAAAGTTACAAAAATAGCTTAAAAATTTAATTTAAAAAAATCTAAGAAGAATTTTTTTAAAATCTTTCTTAGTGCACCCCTACACCATAAGAAGAATCGCAGAGAGTATGTCAGAGAGTCAGTCAGTGAGTCAGTTACGGAACTGTTATATATATATAGATATATGTGACGACACGGACGCGGGGTGAGGAATGAAGGCGAAACGGATGATATTTCTTTAGCTAATTTCCTTGCTTCATCTACTTGAAAGCGAAATGGATGATATTGCCGACCGGCTGTTCGTCACAACAGTTTAATAATCAGTTCCCGCATACAATGTCGTTGGCCGGTGACGTTTTTCAGCATCTCGAAAGTAGCTATAAAGAGCTGGCCCCTCAATCTTCTCAAACCTCGGACACACACATCACACCGCAATTCTCAAAATACTTTTATTTTATCTGAAGACTACATGTTTACTTGGCAATAGAAAATCGGAAAGAGCCAACCTGTACATGGCGCAGAGCCTCAAATAGACTTTTGAAACTATCTTGTCATGTGATCTTGATAGGAGAGGCTAACTGGTTAAAATTTAGAAGTAGCGTGATATAAGCGCGGAAGTAGTTAATTTAGGTACCCAAGCTACGCATGTTTGATTTTTAAGCAATTGAGCCGCCATTTAAAAGTTTTCGCCCAAGGGATGTTAGAACTTAGAAATTAGGTCAATTAAGAGTTTTAATTTAGATTTTCTTTAGCTTTAAATGTTATAGCATATGTTTAAATGTTATATATATATATATATATATATATATATATATATATATATATATATATATATATATATATAGTATGAAAAAATGTTTCAAGCAAAATGCATTTATGCTTTTGCTTGAAACACTTTATGCAGAAAATTCACTTCTCCCTCTTTCAATGTGACCACCATCCTGGTGGACGACACATTACATCCTGAACACTACGTTCTTAATGGCCGAGCGTAACATGTCACAAGGAATGCTCATCACAGTTCGGGGTATGTTGAACTTTAGGGCCGACAAGTTAGAGACTCCGCCAAGTTACACCTTGGATTTTAAATAACTCTACAGAAAGAAGTCACATGGGTTAGGCCCGGGGAGCGAGGTGGCCATGCAAATGGAAAAAAGCGAATGATGACACTTTCTTCTGTAAAGCGATGGCTCAACAGATTCTGCGTCGATCTTTATAGCCCCAAATACTGGTGCTGCTGTCGACTACGTAGTCATGAATTTCCATTTCATGTTTTACTTGAGTTTTGTGCAAATTCTCTGGTGCTCCGACAACAACAGCGCCATGTCTTCCCCTGTCGGCGACTTTTGGAACTAATTTTTTTTTATCATGGAAACTCCTTCCCATGTCGTCCTTAGTACTTCTATCAATTTTGGTTGAATTCCGGCTGATAGATCGCTCTACAAGTGGCTCTGAACCGTGTCAGTTTAATAAAAATCACCCTGTACATAAAAAGCAATATACATAAAGAGATAACTTGGGAAAAATAGGAAAAAGAGTTATGACCGATAGTCCTGTCAAAATAGCTCTCACACGGTTCTCTCCAGTACATAAAGACGTCCAATGTCTTTTTGTCAGACACACGAGGTAATTATCAGAGACGCAAAGTTGAATCTTTTTAAACGGGCCTGGAGGGCAATGTGGTCTATTCTAGTCCTGGCAGCAAGTATGGCAACATTTCTAGGAACCTTTTTTAAGATACGTAAAGTCATTTGGCTCCCGTTGAAAAAGGAAAAGGTGCCGATGTACACTGACAACATTCCAAAATTCACACCATTTGGTTGGAGCTTCCCTTTCAGTCTTACTCAAACCCTTAGAGAGAGCATATTTGACAAATGTATACAGAAGGTCTGATTCCACTGAGTAAATCTGCTATAGCTTAGCTGCATTTTACATTTGTTCTAGTAAAGTTCTTTTATGTTTAAACGCTATATAGTCACTTTCATTTTGCTTAGAGCCATAAAAATTCTGAATCCCTATCTGCAGAAGGTAAAGTTTTGATATCCATCTTGCAAAAACCTCACCCCGGCTTTCAAAAGTGCCAACAGTCGAAATATTTCTCTTTTTATTAAATTCTTAGTTATATGTATAAGTTTGCCAAATCATTTAGCATACCAACGTATGTATAGAAAGGCAAAACATTTCAATTTATTGGATCTCAAGTGCCAAAGCTGACACTTGAGATGAGAAAAAAATTCTGGAGTTCTAAAATGTTTGACAAACAGGAAATGCAAATGAGGAAGTTAATCCTAATATATCCTTCCTATTTGCATAAGCAAATTTTCTCACGAGGATAGTTGTTGGAAATTTGATATTTCACTCTATAGCCGCAACTAGTGAAAATTATTTTTTAATATTAATAAAAATAATAACTTGTTTGTGACACAGTTAACTTTGCGTGTTGAGAAGGGATAAAATGTTGTCAAGATAAGCGTTAATCGACTATCAAAGTCACCGCAGCGATAAATACTCGGAGAAATCAAACCCAGAAAGATTTTGTTATCTTTTGGATCCCATTTAAATGCTTGGTAAGCTGAAGACATTGTAGGCTAGAGTTACTTGCTGAAATAGGGCATATTTCGGGAGCAATTACTGCATCCTTTTGCATTTAGTTCGAAGAAAGGGATCATCTAAATAGTAAAAAACAGCTTTTGGTCTCTTTTATCGTTTGCAGAATTGTTGACTCAAACAGGTCGTCTATCTATTGTCCAGGTGACAAATACAAACAGGCAATGCAGTGGGTGTGGTCATTTACTTTTTTTATATTTACGGGCTGGTTTTAAAACGAAGCTGCTAACGTACGATAAGCCGAGACATAAAATTCCATTTTTTCTTTTACATAAATTTTGTAAAAGCTTTTCACCTCAAATGTCTTTATATGAAGGTCAACAAAAAATTGAACATTTTAAAATATTGTTTTAAGAAAGCTAAATTTCAAAATTTAAATCACGCTTACCTTTTGATATATCTGACTGACCAAAAGTTGTGTTTATACATATAAATATATTTCACCTTTGCCGATAGGAAAGGATTTGAAAATAATCAGTCATGACGTTTTATTAAAATTTTCTTAACAAAATTTTTAAACACTTCAAAACGAAAAAAAAGGATTTTATTCTTGGTAATAATTGCTTCTGAAAAATATTTTCAGAACTTTTTTTCTAAATAAAGAATCCTTTAGACTTAAGACAGCCACTATAAATGGAGAAAAGGAACGTTTCTCCGAATCTTCATAGACATACATTGCAAGGAATTTTAGATATATCCTTTAAGACGACCAATTGAAAAAACTTCCATTTCTAGATAAATATATTGAAGCATACGGATGTAGAGCAGACAGTACAGCATGCATTTATATATATATATATATACATATATAAATATTAAATTCTTTTTTGTTTCTTTTTGTTTGGTAAGGGGAATTTCTTTTTCTTTGAGGGGGATGTAATATAAAAATAACTTTTATATTAATAATCTGACTTCTCCATATTCCTGTAAGACATAATTTATTCAATTTATAGATGATAAAAATTGCAGCACTTAATCCCTTCGTTCCTCTGTAGACAGAGAAATATCCTTGCAGACTTAGTTCAACCCCTGTCTAGGGAGACTGAACCGATAAGAATCATCGTACAGCCCTTAGTCCCTGACGTAACATAGCGTCATAGGGATTTACCGTTGCACCACCTCTTCTGTATTTTCCCGATATAAAAATGTGAACACGGCTGAAAGCCGGGTCTCTTTTTCTGATAGTGTTTGTACAAATCATATGTCACACGGTCTAGCTTCCTTCTTATCGGGAACTGCGTAATAAACGACAAATAAAACTATTTTAATTCACTCGCCTGTTTACTGCGTCCCAAGAATTCTTTTACCGCTGTTGCAGTATCTGCTTTGCCATCTGTTTCTATAAGAAATCTTAGGTATATATATATATATATATATATATATATATATATATATATATATATATATAAGAGCATATAATAGAATTATTAGTAGTGATAAAGCGTAATTATTACCCTGATAGTCTTTCCAAGAACATAATTGGTTGTTTTAGATTTACTGAATAGCATGTTCTGTTGCTAATAATTAGTAATACTAAACTAAAAGATTAATTAAAGTAAATAACTAATAAACAAGAAAAATAATAAATAACAACTAGAGTAACAATAATAAATTAATAATAATAATAAATCTTAGTCATAATAAATGTCTGAGCTAACTTAGGTAATATTGTCCTATAACACAGTATCCTTAGTAAGTCTGCTTCTGTGTTTCCATTAGCTCCATGGTTGCAAGATTTGTGACGTCAGTCTTCTTGCGGTTTCCTATACTTAACTGACTCTTTGTCTGCGCCGGGCTTGGTGTTCTATCTTTAAGCAACTGGTTATTCACTTCTTCTATGTCTTATGGATTGTACGGTGTCTAAGTATGTTTATTGCACAGATCATACTTATCAGAAACAATCCATTGGTTTTTAGACAGTATCGGCACCGCTGATGAAGAGATGCTGTCAAAAACCTATTTTTCACTTATCTTTTCATGTTTTTAGTTCCTGCCTGCAGTGGTTTTAGGCCTGTACTGGTTTTTCACGTTCAACTTTATTATATATATATATATATATATATATATGTGTGTGTGTGTGTGTGTGTTATTTTTGCCAGAGCAGCTATTGTAAAAACATGTTGTTTGTGTTATAATTGATTCTAAAATTTCTTTCAAATGTTTTTCTAGACATTTATAATGCACTTTTTTAAAGAACTTCGTATCTCCAGTAGGGTGGTTCAAAAAAAACTTTTTTTTAAATTTCAGATCGCTAGAGTGCACAAAAGTTGCCATTGGTATAGACGTGAAAAAAGCACTAATTATTATTTTTATTAATTTGTCTTCCAGTCGCGCAATGCCATCGAAATTAGCAAAAAATTGTGAAAAACCTTAATTTTTCATAATTTTTTTAAGCACGCCAAATGGTTTTAATTGCGTTCCTATACCATGAATTAACTACTAAAAGTATGTAAAATCAATATATATGCACTTATTATACATTTGTTTCATATATTCCGGTCGCGCAACATAGTACAAAATGAGTAAAATTAGTAGTTTTTGCGAAATTTCAAAGTTTGACTGTTTAGTACATTTTAATAATACGATTTTTAGAGATGCTATAGTTTAATTCTATTACAATAATATATTTAAAATCCAAGCATATAAGATAAACTTTGATATTCAAGTGGAATTCGGTCGCGCAGCTTCGTCAAAAACAGCAGAGTAGCCTACCTGGACAGAGAGGCGAGGCGTACGTGACGAATGCCAGCGATGCGCTCGCAGCCGGTAGCAGCCATTATCGTTGTCTGACGTTGTTTGACTGTTGTTTGACAATGTTTCCTTTCAGATAATTTAGAAATTTTCTAATAGTAAATATTTGGTAATTTTTTTGTTTCAATATTCAATTCTCATTTTGTTTACAAAACGACCCAGAACTCACCACGGGGAGGTGGCTGCACTTCGAGTTCCACCCACACCCTACCCAACCAACCATCCAATTTAGGGTGTGTTATTTACAATATGTACAAATTTATTTCGCTTTCTCTCTCTTTATTTTTCCTTTCTAGTCTTTATCTATCGATAAACATCAAAATTCGGATTTATGTGAAAAAGTTGGCATCGCTGAGCGTGACAGTAATGTGGTTCTAATAGAGCTGTCTCTGGAACTGTGTCCACACACTTTACTTGAAAATTCGGTCACTAGCTTAACGCATCTTTCAACTGCCTGTGTATGGCATGGGAAAGCATCTATACTCATAACATGCTTGAAGTCATTGCTCACATACTGTTTTATCTCTTCATTAGTCAATGTTCTTAACAGTGGTGGAGGAGTCAGTGTACTGGTGATCCATTTGATAATTTCGGTATAGTCTTTAGCTTCAAAGTTTAGGTTTGGGGGTTTAAAGATTCTGATAGAGTCACTTTCAGATATTGCTTGCTTTGCCTTCATGATACACCTAAAGCCCAGCTCTCGGATATGGTTTCTTTCATCAGTTACCATAACCAAAAGTAAATTTTCGGGATGGGCAAAGTAAGCATTCCGTTGTCAAACTGGATCAACAACTTGAAGCAGCTCTTCTGGTAAGTACCTTGTAGATTCAGTAGTTTTGTAAACATGTCTAGGCCCATCTGTGAATTTGTAGTTTATTTTTATGGCAAACAACATAGGCATATAACATTTGAGAATGAATGTGGCAATCTCTCTCAGATTTTGAGAAGGGCTTGACTCACTGATGTAGAGGCGCAAAACTCGGTTTGCAGTAGTAAGCCATCTTGAATGTGGCATTGGGCCAGGATCAAAGTCTTCTGAACAATGTCCTGACTTGATGATTTCTGATATCTAAAGCAAGTACAATTGGTCCTTGCTAAGAATACGCTTGTCAACTTTTGGAATCTCACAGTCAATACGATTAAAATCAAAAACTGGTAGTCTTTCACAATCAGGTAGGGACTTTCCAATCAGTCCGGAATATCCTATTGGGCCTGCTGTATTTCCATCTAAGTGTTGGAAAAGGTGGCGGAGTGGCAGTTCGTTGTAATGGAGAAGACAAATACTCCATTGTAGAGGTCTTCCCACATGTATCTCAATTTGTCGAATTACACCATTTCTTAAGCCCGTATTAATAACAGTACCGTCACATCCAACAACTTCCAATTTGTCAAGTAAAAAGCCATTTTCTGATAAATAAGACGTGATGCTTTTGGCTATGTCGGTTTGCTGAGCTTGAAGAAGGACAAGTGTGTCCTATGTAAGTGGAGCCTGGCTCCTGAATTAAAGAGTAATGCTCCTCCTTATAGGTTCTGCAAAAGTGTTTTCTGCCAGTGTTTTCAATTGACAATTTATTGTCTTTTCATCCATCAAAGTAAAGACCATAAATTTCTAAACTTATATCACTTTGCAAACTAGCAATCACACAAGTTTTTTCTCTTCGGACTTTACTCTTGTCTACAACATAAGAAGTATCTGATTCACGTACGCCTCGCCTCTCGGTAGTAGGCTAATCTGCTGTTTTTGACGAAGCTGCGCGATCTAATTCCACTTGAATATCAAAGTTTATCTTATATGCTTGGATTTTAGATATATTATTGTAATAGAATTAAACTATTGCATCTCTAGAAGTCGTATGATTAAAATGTACTAAACAGTCGAAATTTTGCAAAAACTACTAATTTTACTCATTTTGTACTATGTTGCGCGACCGGAAGATATGAAACAAATGTATAATAATTGCATATATATGGATTTTACATACTTTTAGTGGTTAATTAATGGTAAAGGAACGCAATTAAAACCATCTGGCGTGCTTAAGAAAATTATGAAAAATTTAGGCTTGCTAACTTCGATGGCATTGTGGAGACCGGAAGACAAATTAATAAGAAAATAATAATTAGTGCTTTTTTCACGTCTATACCAATTGCAACTTTTGTGCACTCTAGCGATCTGAAATTTAAAAAAAAGTTTTTTTCGAACCACCCTAATCCCCAGCTTCCTGAAGTCACGCACTTAAAGGCTGCATTTGCCACTGGGAAGAAGATTTGCATTCTGTTCCTTTGTTAACATGTTATCATGTTATATCCTCGCATTTCTTGCTCCCTTCGACTTCGTTGATGGGTTGGCAGCTAAATAATCGCTTGAAAATTCCTTTTATTTCCGTGCTCATTTAGTGTGTAATGCCGGAATGCACATCGATTGGGCTGTTTTCCATAATGCTTACAGCTGGATAAAAAATTCTATAGGTTTCTTATTTTAATTTCTAGCGATTCACCTATTAAATAACATTTGTGAAAGAGAACCTCATTCTTTGTGTCCAAAATAATACCCGCACCTATTTTCTCTTCAAATTTAAGGGGGTCCAGGACACAAAATTCCTCAAATTTTCGGAAAAAATATATTGCATTAAAAAACTGTTTTTTCCCGCTTAAAATGACGTTTAAATCATGTTTCTATCTTAATTAGAACAGGAGGTATTAATTTTTTTGTTTTGAAACATTCTAACAACAGCCAATCTTTGCTTAAACCTGTAAATGCGTTTTTCTGCATGACGGGTTTTTTCACCATTTCCCGTAGTTAAATTGTTATAAGTCAAGAACCGTTAAAGAAAAAATTGTTCAAACTTCGAACATGTCTTTTTCAATTATTTTACTTTGATTTTGATTCAGCAAATTTGAAAAAAAATATTTACTTTCGAAAATAGAATTTAAAAAAAATAAGTTACATCTTTTTTTAAAAATTTTTATTCTAAATATTTAAAATTTTTTAAAGATTAATATTTTTTAAAAATGCTGAATCAAAATTTAAAGATATGTATTTTTGTTTAATTAAATGAAAAAATTTTGAAATTCGACAAATAATATTTCGAGTTATAACAATTCAAAATTACCCCACTTTTTAAAAAAAAATTTAATTTAATTTTTTTTAAACTTTATGAGAAGTAATATATTGTGATTTTGTTTTAAAATTATATGGTTAACCATCACAAAAAAAATTCAAAATTTTAACTCAATTTTTAAATGTGTCTCGGACCCCATTAAATCATAGTCAAAGTGCGATATACACACCTGTGATGTTTCTAAACATTTTCTCAGATTTGTTTTTACCTCATTAGCATTTTGTTAGAGAAAGTGAAGGCTAAAACAATAAACGCCCTTAGAAATGGGTTTGGCAGTAACTTCTGTAGAACGAAGTCTTTCCGTTGTAAATAGCAGTTTGAATCAGTTGCGACCTTCGGTTATTCTTCTTTTATTCATAAGACAGTAAACTTCAATAAAGGAGATAGCTTTCGGAGATTTCTCTGTCTCTGAGAATGATATATTCGAGTAAGGGAAAAATTCAACCTATGAATTGTAGGGAATAAAGAGGAATGTGGTTGACATTTGTTGTCACTTTCAAACTCCAATGACACCAAAACGGAAAAATTATTCCGAGCGAGAAAACCTAAGTCTCTAATCCTAATCAAAATTTCAGTCACTGGTAACACGTGTTTTAAATATGAAAAAAATACATAAAAAAATTTCAATTTAGCTGTCACTCTCAAATTTTGATGTAATGAAGACAAGTGAAAACCTGTTTAACATAGGTAGATTTGTGCGTAGTCCGCTATCATATCAGAATTAACTATCATGTCGCAACTTTATGTCATGTAAAACAAATTTAAATGCGAATGCACCGGAATATAAAGGTGAACAAAACAAATATATTCTCGTTTGTAACTGTTTCGAATTTCGATGAAATCGGGGTTTATTGCCGGGGAGACTGTCTTGCATAAATCGCATGCAATTCTTAAAAAATGTACAGCCATTTTGCCACTTATATTAAAACACTAAAGATGAACAAAAAAAGTTAATATCAGTAAACATCATCAATTATCTATATATATAAAACAGTTCAGTAACTGACTGAATGACTAACTGACTGATATACAACGCACAGACCAAACCGCTGCACATAAAGGGCTGAAATTTTGCACGGAGATTCTTCTTATAGTGTAGGGGTGCACTAAGAGAGATTTTTGAAAAGTTCTCCTTAGATTTTTTAAAATTTAATTTTTATGTTTTTTTGTAATATTCTTTAAAGTTTGCATTTAAAATAATAATTCGAGGTTTATAAAATTTATATCAAGAGAAAGACCATAAAAATTCCTTTAAAATGAAATCTTTTACGAATCTTTACTTCCATTTTCTGATTTTTGGTGAATTTTAGAAGTTAATTTTTAGAATTTAATTTATTAAATGCTGATCACGTAGTTTCTTTTCTTTTAATTTTGCGTCACTTGCATAATAACGAATTAGACAAAAAAGTTTTAATTGCTAATGTGCAGATGATTGAACATTATCCAAAAAAATATTAAGATACAGTAAAAGAAATGTTTCTCAAACTGTACTATATAGAGAATCTATGCTCACTTCTACCCAGACTTGGGTGTATATAATTTGAAGTGGCACTCTATTTGAATTTGAAGCAAACACAGTTTATACATGAAACAATGTTTATTAAATTCGTTGCACATATAATTGGCTTTTACAGCAATAAGCATGCGTACTACTTGTACGGAATGTATAAACACAGCTTTCAAGAACAATATATTTTTATACTCACGAACAGTAAGTCAAACCAGCAGTACTGCCATGTAAACTTCTGGCCCGCTAAGCACTAGCGCAGGATAACACCTTTTCAACCTTAACAACCTCCCCTTTTTTCATTAATGACGCTGCGTGGTATTTATACTAAGCGCGTATGCCGAAATTAGCATATCTAAAGCAGCTTCTTTAATTCACTCAAAAGTTCGATTCTTGTGAATCGAATCTTGTGTATACCTTACAACTATATTAACTGTACTGTATTATTTAGTATGTTCTATTAGATTTAATTTGAATATTTTCTTCTACATTATTTTGTCAATAAAAATATCCGTTACGAATTTTTTATAAATATATTTTTTCGTTTTTTTTTATACCAATTGCATACATTGACCGTTGTATTTAATTTGAATGTACTCCGTAGAGAAGTACGGGTTTTCAGCTAGTCTACAATAAACTAAAAACTTTTTCTTCTATGCAAGAGAAACATAAATAAGTTCAATTTTGAAGTCCTAATCTACAGATCCGAAGAAGCGTCATTCGAGACCCTTCGCAGGTTTTTGGTATTTGCATCTTCAGTACAAACTGGTATAATCTGGTATAATTTCTCCCACTGGTGCGTTAAAAAAATGCTTAGCACCTTTTCTTCTCGTTAAGCTTTTTGAATTCCATGATGATATGAACATTTTTTTTACTGCATTCAGATCTGTAAAGAGACAACTCTTATAGATTTTGAGAAAGGGAATATTTTGTGGGAGAACGAGCATTAACCCTTTCCTTATGGGGTGGGATAGCATGTATCCCAAGAATACGGGCCCAAGAATGAATGAAAGAACACACACACACACACACACACACACATATATATATATATATATATATATATATATATATATATATATATATATATATATAGACATAGGGTGTCCCAGTTAAATGTTTCAGAACTTCTACGAGGGGTAGGGTGCATCCTGACGACTCGAAGACATATAGCAATGTGGGGTCGAAAATGCTTGCTTTCCTGAAGCGGTGATATACACAGAAAACCATAAAGAAAGAGACCGTAAGTGGATAATCATTTTAATTATAAATGTACAAAACCAAAAGGTACACGGGTTAAAGTAAGTATTCGAAGTTTTTTCCACCGACTGCAATGCAGACCTCACATCTCCGGCTCATGGAATTCCGAACATTCTGGAATAATCCAGGATAATCTCGAATTTCTCCTGCAGCTACTGAGATTCTTGCAACCAGATCCTCACCATTGTCAACGGGGGTGTCATAAACCTGTGATTTCATATGAATCCATAAATAAAAATTCGTATAATTAGCCCTCCTACTAACTCTGAGTCCTTGCGCGAAATCACAATTCTCTGCACTAACGCTCGGAACTTTCCCGCAACGCCATCTACCGCTTCAGGAAAGCATTTCCGACAGCACATTGCTATATGATTTCGTGTCGTCAAGATGCACCCTACCCCTCGTAGAAGTTCTGAAACGTTTAACTGGGAAACCCTGTATATATATATATATATATATATATATATATATATATATATATATATATATATATATATATAAACTATATATATATATATATATATATATTATATATATATATATATATATATATTTATATATATATATATATATATATATATATATATATATATATATATATATATTATATATATATATATATATATTTATATATATATATATATATATATATATATATATATATATATATATATATATATATATATATATATATATATATATATATATATATATATATATATATATATGACGGGCGTGGTATTACACCCGCTATAATGGAAGATGTTGCAGTCATATATAATCATTTAGTTGAATTGCAGTGTAGTGAAAGGCAGTTCAAGAGTCAAAAACACACAATAATCCTTTTGGTATATTTATTATTTCTTCCAACTTCTAGAAAACCACCTCTCCAAGATCGCGCACATTATAGCGCCCGCCCTACTCAAACGCGAAGCAGTTCTAACGTGTGACTGCTGTCATTCAAAAATTGTCTCGGTCTGCTTAACTTACCTATTGTCTCAAAAGCTTCTAAAACTACCGCGCATGCTCATGACGTCTGTGCCGGAGATGGGAAATGGGCGCTGCTAAGTTTGATACTATTTTTAGATTCTCAAAAAGGGAATTTCCCTCATTTAGGATTGAGAATTGGCGAGTTTCGAAATACGATAATTAATGAGATTTAATTCTAGAAATTTGATTATTCTGAAGCCCCCCCTGTAAATTGTTTAATTATTATTCTTTTTCTAATTAATTCTTAACATATCTATCTATCTCTCTCTCTCTCTCTCTCTCTCTCTCTTTATATATATATATATATATATATATATATATATATATATATATATATATATATATATATATATATATATATATAACCCCCTTAATGGCCGTTCTTACAAAGGGGGGTATGAAATTTCCCGTTCTAAAGAGGGAAACGAAAAAATGGGCCCCGTAAGCTAAAGGATAAGTTCTTGCTGTTTTTGTAATTTAAATGAATATTATTTCCCGTGTTGTTGTTGTTGTTAATGTTCCCTGGCAGAAGTTTCAGACCAGGTCCATATAGATAGGTCCATAAAGTGGTATTAGTGTTGCGGCACCGGTTTACAATACAACCACTAGGCTCGGAGTCCGACTAGGATACGTGAAACCTCCATTTTCACCGAGCAAATCCCAGGGGTGACATCTGGGAGTATCGTACCTTCTCACACGCTCTCTGATATTATAGAGGGACATTTCGGTCTACAGAATAAGAGAGTCCGGGACACATTAAAAAAATATTATTTATTGAGATAAAATTTTGAATTTTTTTGTGATGGTCAACCATATAATTTGTAAACAAAATCACATCATAAAATTTCTCAAAAAGTTTTTAAACAATTTTAAAATTTAAAATTTTTAATAAAAGTGGGGTATTATTTGTCGAAATATTATTTGTCGGAAATATTATTTGTCGGGAAATATTATTTGTCGAATTTCAAAATTTTTTCATTTAATCAAACAGAAATATATAAGTTTTAATTTAATTCAGCATTTTTTGAAATATTCATTTTTAAAGAAATTAAAAATATTTAGATTAAAATTTACAAAAAAAATTATGTAACTTATTTTTAAAAAATTATATTTTCAAAAGTAAATATTTTTTTCAAATTTGCTGAATCAAAATTAAAGAAAAATAGCTGAAAAAGACATGTTCCAAGTTTCAACCATTTATCTTTAACGGTTCTTGACTTATAACAATTTAAATACGAGAAATGGGGAAAAAACCCATCATGCAGAAAAACCCACTTACATGTTTAAAGAACGATTGGCTACTATTAGAATGTTGCAAAAAAATAATAATAATTTATCCTGTTCTAATTAAGATAGAAACATGACTTAAACGTCATTTTCAGTGTAAAAGAACAAAAAAAATTTTAATGCAATAAATTTTTTTTCGAAATTTCGAACAATTTTGTGTCCTGGACCCCCTTAAACGTATCCTTATTCGGCCTAGACGCGAAGGGATTTTATAACTCTTGCCGGTATTCGAACCGAGCATGCTCTGTTCCGAATGTCAGCGCGCTACCACAAGGTTACCTCGGGCCCCATTATTTGCCGTTAGCAGGAAAATCAACTTCTGAAAATGTACAACATTCATAGGATGGAACTTTAATTAGGGTAACTAAATATGTACAAATTATACAGAAGTAATACAGGGGTGAAACTTTCATAGCCCTTCGAAGTAGTAACCAGCATTGTTTAGCACCCATTGCTAACGTCCTGGAAGCTGCAGGATGCTGTTGGTAGCACCTGATCTGTTGATCCTCCGAATGGAGCGGTCTACAGCCTGTAGAATCTCTG
Organism: Dolomedes plantarius; assembly: GCA_907164885.2. Classification (NCBI taxonomy): domain Eukaryota; kingdom Metazoa; phylum Arthropoda; class Arachnida; order Araneae; family Dolomedidae; genus Dolomedes; species Dolomedes plantarius. The sequence continues at coordinate 1,248,772 of OU015503.1, forward strand.
GTGGAATGCACCGAGCGGTTCCTTCATCCTGGGGATGAGAACAAAGTCACAGAAAATTAAGGCTGCTAAGTACTAACCGCACAGGATTCGCTCACCTCAATGTTAACCTATGGAGAAAATTTGTCCACGGATTGCCGACTTGGATTCAAAGATTTAAAAAAAAATTTGTACTTCGTCATAGAGAAAGAAATTTTACATTTGTGTACATTTTTCGTTTTTTTAAATGTAATTAATATTTTAAAATTTAAACTATTCGGGGGAAATCTGGTATAGTGTGTTTTAAACGTTCATAAATTCCTTCGGTGGACGAAATTTATAAAATGAATCCTGTGGCGCTCTGCAGAAAAGTTCAGGCTATCTGACAATACCAATTTTATTTGATTATCAGCATTTATGTACCTGTAAATAGTTGACAAAATTACATTTTAAATAAAAAATTTGGGGGCAGCGCTTAACCCCCTATAGAGAGAGAGCCATTAGAATCCCTCAAAATGTCAATCCTACAGGGGGTGGAATTCTCGAACTGTCAACTGGACTCCTCCCACCACAAGAGTCTGCAAGAAGAGGAAAAGGGAAATTCGATTTTTTTAGGTACATAGCAGCCTTAAGTCCGGGAAATATAGGGGATGGTAGACCTATATCCATGGGGATGGCACCTCCCAGCTAACCAAAACACGGCTGTGTTCATCCTATCACTGTGCAGGCGTGTGATGTTTGTGGGGAGAGAGCATTTGCTCTGAGGTAAGGCAGGTATGTGACATACGTGTGGTAACATTTCTGGCACTAGAAATTATGAAAACTTTTTTCAAAATAACCCTAAACTGAAATCGAAGTAGAATTGCAAAGGATACCTTTCTCAGGATTTAAACTCATTGCCTTAATCACAGACGTGATATTTTTTTTACCATGAAGCATACTGCATAAATGATTTCTGAAATATAGCTAAATTTACTTCCATGTGTATGGAATTTAGGTGAAAATTCAGTTAACATAAAATAATTAAACTATGGTTGACGGTTTAATTGGGATTTTTTTATTTGTTATCGACAGTTAATTTATCAAACTATTAAAACAATTAATAACAGGTATAATTGTTATTAAAAATCTATTGATGGAATTGATTATAATTTTTGATAATGACCATTGTGCCATGTCATAATATAAAACTGTAATATAATATAACATTCAACAAGCAAAAATTATTATAATCTTTTTTATTAAATAAAATTAAATAACAATAATCATTATGTAAATAATTAAATAATATGTAAATAATTAAATAATTATCGTAAGTAATTTACAATTGTTATTTATTTTAGTCCATAAAACAAAAAATGGAGACGAGTGATAAAATATTCTACATTATTTTTTAAAATGCCACTGGCAATATAAATTCAAATAAATACTGTAGAATGCATCATTGCAGATGAAGCATTTATCTGACGACATATGAAATCCATAATATCCTTCGAGTCATCGTTATCATTATTACAATTTTTACCTCAGAAATTTTTTTTTTACTTCAGAAAAAAAAATTTAATAATGGTTTAAGAATTCCCAGGTACTTAATTCTGCAGAAATTAGACTCTCACTGATTCATTTCTTTTACTTTCTTGTGACGAAACAACACTGAAAAATTGACTGTTATCATCAAGTACAGTGGAACCTCGCTTAACGAGCACCTCGCATAACGAGTATTTCGCATAACGAGCAAAATAAATCGTTAAAAAATGGCTCGCTTAACGAGCAACATTTCGCATAACGCGTGACGTGGACGGAAGTCCCCTCTTCACGTCACCAGGATCATCAACGGCAAAAAATTAAGTATTTAAGGGTAGTCATGGATGGTTCGAGAAGCAAATATCATGGGACTGGAGGATAACAATGACATTGAGGAGCTTGTGGAAGAGCAGCTAATAAAATTGCAGTGTCTTTCACAACAAGCAGTTGTAGAGGAGAGTTTGTCAGTGGAGAAGGACGAAGAAATAGCAAAGAGACAATCTTTTGGCTCAATAAAAGAAATGATGAAAGCATGGGAAACTGTTGCATCGTAAGTGACAAAGCATCATCACCCTTATAAGACGGTGGTTATGCGCGCTATAAATTTATTCAATGACAATGCGGTGACACATTTTCAGCAAATTTTGAAGCGCCGAGAAAGACAAATGTCGCTAGATAGCTTTCTAGTAAAAAAAAATTAGATATGTGTCATAAATTCGTAAATAATAAACTACATATTTTGCTCCTTAAGAATTTATGTATAAGTAATTTTCTTCAAATAATAAACGTTACATCTAAAAAAAATTGAGATTTTTTTGGCATGGAACGCATTATCGTATTTTACTTTAATTTATATGGGAAAAAGTGTTTCGCTTAACGAGTGTTTTGCATTACGAGTAAGACTCTAGAACGAATTATGATCGTTATGCGAGGTTCCACTGTACTTACTTCTGCGTTTTAACTGCATTATTGCGATGATTCACAATACAGTATCGACTTAACTTGACTGGCTTCTGGCAAGCGTGACTTATTATTCGATGGCCAAAGCAAAATGTTCTCATTGAGTGGTGCTAATACTTATTATTTTGGATGTTTATTATGAATGTAAGATGTTAGGAGTCCATCGAGTGCTTTGACACTTAAATTTCAAAAATTTCAAAAAGTGGACTTAAACCGATTGGGCTTGTGAATGGTTTAATTAAGGGGACAGTGGACTTTCAAAATTGTGAAATTTGTCCAAAATTTCGATTATTTTATTTTATTGAATTGTGAAACTACGAACGAGTAGGAATGTGTTGCAAAAAGAATTTTTAATTTCTGTGATTACTTTCCAAGTTACAGGCATTTGTATTTAATTTAGATATTATGTGGTTACTAATAGCAATAACTTCAAATGTGTTTTTCTCAAAATAAAAATTTTCATGTCATACGAATATTCAAACTTCCCCAGGCGCATTTCTAATGATCGTATTGCTTTTAAATTTAAGTTTTATATACTTAACTGTATATCAAATAAATCTTATTGAAAATAATTATGCTTCGTATCTCAGAATTTCTAAATTTTGTACTTGAAAAGATGATTTAGAGGTATTTTGTGTAATTAAAAGGGTGTTTTCACTGTTATTAATTGATCGTATTGCTTTTAAATTTAAAATTAAAAGGGTAATTAAAAGGGTGTTTTCACGGTTATTAATTTTTTCTTTATATTTTTAATGAATGCTTAAAATAAGCAATAAGTTTCATTGTTAGTTCTATAAGGTATCCTGTAAATAAAAATTACCATATTATATGCAAAAGAAATACGCATGGAACATTTTTAATTAGGCCAATTTTTGATATAATTAATAATTCCTAAATAATTAATATTTCATCCTTAAATTTTAACCACTTTTACATATCTATAGTACTCATCACATATTCAAATTTCAAACAAATCCATAGAAAACAAAAAAAGTTAGGTTTTAAGGTTCACTGTCCCCTTAATTGTTCATCGTCAGACTAAGAAGCACGCGTAGAGAAGAAATAAACCTATATAGAATAGTTCGAAATCAAATAGTTTGGATCATGTAGCGATCCCTTTAATTTTTTACTGTGGATTTTAAGAAGCTCTATATTCCTTCTTGCATCTTCTACAATCTTCCTGTAAGTTATAATACGTCACTCTCTTTGCAAACATTTAAGTAACCGATGTTCTATGTTACTAAAAATAAAATTGGAAATTTACTTTCA
>OU015503.1:1257500-1367500 GCA_907164885.2 Dolomedes plantarius
TCAAAATATGCGATAAATTCTTTTTAATATCGCAGAAAACAGAGGTCAAAAATTTATTACATACCTCAGTTTTTGCCCTAGTGAATTATGAAGTTATACAAACGTGGTGTTAGTGGAAGAAAAACTTTTGTTTTATGCTAGTTTGAAAATTTTCAGACAACCTTTTGTTATGAACTACTTACCTTCCATACTTTGGCCATGCCACTTGGGCAAAGCCCCCCCAAAATAGAGAATTTAGACTACTGGGGGCTTTGGTCGGCCAATTTGTGATGCTCCCGACAATCAATGGCCAGTTCACGACTAGAAAACTAAAAGTTTTTTGCAGCATGCATTACGGGAGTCGATCATATCAGTTCTAACTCTTATTATTAGATTTTGTAAAAATCCCTTTAATTTAGTCAAATTAGAAAAAAATCACTCCAAAATGAAAGAACAATTTTTCTTAGGCTATTCAAAAACTGGCCGTGGTTTGTCATGCGTATCACGAATTCGATGACTAAAGTCCGAAGCAGTCATAAATTCTTGATCATTTCGAGCTTTGGCCAATTGACTTGGCCAATACTAGAAGTGGCCAGGCATTTCGTGAATTAGTCAGACTTCGGACTTTGGCCTAACATATTTATGCATATATATATATATATATATATATATATATATATATATATATATATATATTTATATATATATATATATATATATATATATATATATATATATTTATATATATATATATATATATATATATATATATATATATTTATATATATATATATATATATATATATATATATATATATATATATATATAATATACAGGGTGTCCATAATTAAAGTCCCACTTTCAAATGGCTCCAAAAAAAGAACCACTGGTCAGAATGACTTCAAATTTGAATTGAATATACTGGAAGAAGGGGGAATCGATTTTGCATAATAAAAAAAGTTCCAAAATGTATCAAGAGATGGCGCTGTAAGTGTTTGGAACTTTTTTTTTTATTATGCCAAATCTTTTGTGTGTATGAATCGTTTGTGTGTATCTAATGTGTATGAAAGCATTCTTGTGCGCCCTTATGCCGGGGCAATAGGTGATTATTTCGTGCTACAGGACGATAACGCGAGACCACATAGGGTTCTCATCGTGGATACTTATCTTGAGCAGGAAACAATTCAGCGCATGGAGTGGCCAGCTCGATCACTGGACCTGAATAATATCATGTTTGGGGCGCTTTAGGACGACGTATAGCTGCTCTCAATCCTCCTCCTAGGACCCTAACCACGCTTTTAACTGCTTTGCAAAAGCAATGGCTCTCACTTCCTACCAAACTCATAGACCGCATAATTGACAGCATCACACATCGCTGTATGTGCTGTATTACTTCTCGGATCATACGCCATATTAAAGGTACTTTTCCTATACCAAACTGACACATCCGATTTGTTCATTGTATACATATGCTAGTTTCTATAACACCATAATTGTCTGGCGATTTCTCTTTATGCTATTTTATACCTACCACTGTGTTGTATAATGTGTATAAGTGTCATTAAATTCTACGCATAACTTTTTTAGTAATCGCTATTTTTGTGACTTTTCCTTAATTTTTGATAACCGGTGTATATACAACCAGTGTATATAAGCTCACATAGCTTCGAAGAGCTAATCTCTGATCAAATTAACTTTTAATTAATAAATAAAAATTGCAAAACATGCTTTGTCTTAAAACCTTCAAGTTATTAATTACTTGTCATATTTTAGCTGCTGGACGCTTTTACCTTCAAAGGAAAGACAGAAGTGAATGAAGTGAAGACTTTTCTCACAGTAGCACTTGGGCACAACTCAAGCCACTGAGATTATGGAAATATTACCTAAAAATTTCAACAGTATATAATGCTCCAACACTGTATTATTAATTAAGTAAGGTCAGAAAATATAACAATATTTTGAAAGTTATAAAAGACACTAATTTTCAATAATTTTATAAACCCTGATGTTTATAATAGTTACTTTCCCCATCAAAGCTTTTGTATTATTTTCTCCGCATTAAAATTTATTTATGACATTGTTTGATTTCTTTCACTACACTAATTTAAATAAAAATACTGCAATGAATTCGTCATATAAAAAATAAGTTCATTAATATATATACACACACATATATATATATATATAAATGTGTATATAATCACATATATATAATCACACACACACACATATATATATATATATATATATATATATATATATATATATATATATATATATATATATATATATATATATATATATATATATATATATATATATATATATATATACTATCTACCAATAAGTATTCGTACACCCATGCAAATGACCATATCTGCGGTCCTGATATACGTCACGCATTCCGTCGTTATTATCCTGTAGGAAACAACATTGGCATTAGTCGCATGCAAGATGCAACGAAGTGCAGAATTACCTGATTTCGAGAAAGGTGTAATCGTCGGGTATCACAGAAATGGCCGATACTTAAGGGACATATCTAGTGAGCTGAATTACCCCAAATCGACAGTGGCCTTCGTGATTCAGAAGTGGATGATGAGAGGTGATTGTCGAAATGTGCCCCGAGTCGGCAGACCCATGAAACTGGCAGATAGAGACCGATGGGTGCTGTCCAGAGAAATTCGGAAGAACTGAACCCAGCCGATTGCCCACACACTCCAGGAATTTCAACAGGCATACTGGAGTGTTGTGTCGATGAATGCCATCCGTAAGGAAGCACATGTGCTTGGTTTTCATGGTCGTTCTGCCACCCATAAGCCTTTGACCACAAAGTCCTACCGCGCTGCTCGATTAATGTTTTGCAAAGCACGTCGAAAGTGGACCGTAGATCAGTGGAAACGGGTTCTCTGGAGTGACAAATCAAGGTTCACCCTCTACCGATCGGATGACAGAATCTGGGTCTGGCATCTGAGTGGAGAACTCCTCCTGTCAGAATGTATTGTGCCCACAGTAAAGTTCATAGGAAGTGGAATTATGGTCTGGGGGTATTTCTCCTGGTATGGACTGGGACCCTTGGTCCCAATTAATGGTAAGCTAAACGAAGACACCTTCTGCACTATTTTGGATGATAGCGTGCTTCCCACATTGAGCAGTTTTACGGGTTGGACCCATGTTACTTCCAGAACGACAACGCCAGCTGTCATATTGCGAGGTCCACCATGGATTGGCATGGCGATAAAGGGGTTAACCGAATGGGCTGCTCTGCCCAGAGCCCAGACCTGAACCCTATCAAGAATCTCTGGGACGAGTTGGATCGCCGAATTAATGGGTGCAACAACCGTCCAAAATCGGTGAAGGTACATGTCATCTCCAAGCCGAATGGAAGAAAATACCCCTAGCCATCATACAAGGACTTCTGGAAAGCATGCCCCAAAGGGTTGAGGCTGTAATTGCCTCTAGTGGTGGCTCTACCAACTACTGAATATGAATGAATTTTGTTTTCTCTTCTAACACAGCTGTCCAAATATTTATTGGTAGTTAGTATATATATATATATATATATATATATATATATATATATATATATATATATATATATATATATATATGTGTGTGTGTGTGTGTGTGTGTGTGTGTGTGTGTAAGGAAAAAACGTAAAACTAAAATATAGGGGTCTTTTGCTTGGGAAAAATGGGAATTGGCAATCAAAAATTATTAACTCACGAAAATTCGGCGTAAAAAAGAAGAAGGGTTGTTAATGGCAAAAACTATCAATAGGGGTCGCCACAGGACGGGTATCTTACAGAAGAGAGATAGTTTCAGGCGAAGCAAGTTACGTAAGGATTTATTCGGATGAGGGGTTAACATTACATAAGAGGAAGCTTCGAGAACATTCGATTTGAGTCAGCTAAAAGATTGGGCGGGAGAATAACAAAGAACTAAGCAGTCGGCATAGAGATCTGATGGAGAGAGGATATATGTCTTGAGAGAGAGCCTGGATGGAGTGGTTTGCATAATTATGTTGGAGCTCTGGTAATTTAATAAGGAAAATAAACGAGTTTAAGTGATCTCTGTCATCTCATCTAATCATTCGGTCCACAACTGTCTTAATTAATAACGAAATTGATACGAAACATGTCATATATATATATATATATATATATATATATATATATATAAGCGTGTGCGTGTATGTGTGTCAATTATTTAAAAAATTTTAATTGTTAAAGTACTTTGTAGGTATCTCTATTTCATTGGCATTGTGGTAAAGGATTCAACCGCTTTTAAATAACTCTTAATATTGACTGCCGATTGATGGCCGAATGGCTAATGCGCTGGCATTCGGTACTAGTATCTGCGGGTTGAGTCCCACTGTTGGCATGGGCGTTTGCAGCCGATCAGAATCGGCTTTCAGCAGTAGGTCTCGGTCTAATAAACCCTCGTGAAGGAAAAGTTGGCTGTAGTGAATACTAATGCTTCGTTTGACTTGCTCCAAACCAAACGAAACATTAGTCTTCACTTCCAAAAAACCTGACACTTGTCATTTTGAAATCTGATATCTCACAACAAAATTCTACATAATTTCTCAATTTTTTTGTTTAGACAAAATATAAACTCCATATAAAAGTCACATGGGATCTTAAATATGCAAATACATTTGAAAATTTAATTTATATCCAAATATTTTCATTCTTTACAAAATGTGCACCTAAATGTAAATGTTCATATTTCAAAATAATTGTTTAATAATATTAATAATGCAGATTACTTTCTTCCTTCCGTTTTTTTAATGTCTGGGTATTTTGTCTTACAAAAGGTTCCAGTTTCTAGGCCTACCTAGAAATTTAATCAGGAAATTTAAATGCATTATTGATACAATTATCTTAGATGATTACCATTAATGTAAAAAAACGAGTAAAATAGTTCATGACGATGTTATATACGACTGTTATTTTAGCACGAAATACATGCACTTTATAACGTTAATGCAATAGGAAATCACACATTTGCAATATTTTAATTCTACATTTTTAAGTGGTTTTGAAACCATTACGGTTGGACAAAAACATTCCCAAATAAAGAGTTTCAAATTCTATAATTAAAAGCACTGCTTACTATATTTATTAGAAAAAATTGTTATAAATACCATCAATTAAAGTTATTTTAAAATAGCTTTTCTTTATAAACTTAGTTTTTAAACTTAAATGCTTTGAACTCTTGTAGTGTCTTTTACATTTTGTAAAGGTTTAACGTTAATAGGTAGCAAAGAGGCATATAAGTGACTGATTTACAGGATGACAATTAATTTCTCAAATTTTAAAAACCTACTAAGTTCAAAAATTTTATTTAAATTTGAAAAGTAACTACAGATAATAGGATTTAGTTTGTGACATGTTCGATATGCTTGCCATCAGTGGCTATGATGTGACGCAGACGAAGAGCAAAATCATCAAGTTCAAAAGTTTTATCTATACAGTCGAACCCCGTTATAGCGAACCTGGTATATAACGAACTCCCGGTTATAACGAACGAAAATTTTGGTCCCGCCGTTTTCCTATTGTATTTAATGCTAATTTACCCTTTTATAGCGAACCTCCGAAATCTTAAGAATCGGCTATAACGAACATTTTTTTCAGTCGACAACTGAATTTTTTTTAATTTTTAAACTTTTTAAGAATGCTGAAGATACAACGAATGTTGAAGAAGCAAAAAATGAGGAATGAAGAAGACGGTGTTGAAGATTTACCTATCGCGATGTGGATAGAAAAGCACAAAATTTCATCATTCTCAGATTGTGGCGTGCAATTGTTCGAAACATGTGATGATGAAGTCATTACATGTGAAAATCCGACTGATGAAGATATTGTGGAAGAAATTACAATGAATCATTCTGAAATGGAAGATTCTGCTTCTGATGCTGATGAAGAGGAGCACATAAATGACGAAATCCCTACCATCTCAGATGCTACAGCAGCGATGCGTGGAATTAATAAGTTTTTGTCAACACAAGCAGTGGATTAAATAGTGTGGGGTCATTTGATGTATTGGACAAAGAAATTCATAAAATGGTTTTGAAATCGGCATCACGTCGGCAGAAGATTACCGATTATTTCTGTATCAAAACAGTGAGCAACTATTAAAGATAAAATCAATTTATTTCCAATTGTCTTCATTTTTTGTTAATTTAATTAGTATTGTGTCAGTTTAATGTAATCGATTTTAGTTAATTTAATTCATTAATGATAATTTTTAATAGATTTTTTCATTCTTTCAATACATCATTATTGAATATACATAGCAAGTAATGAGTTATACATTTTATGAACTCTAAGAGTTTTCTTAATGGTTCGGATATAGCGAACCACCGGATATAGCGAACAAAACCTTTGGTCCCTTTGAAGTTCGTTATAACGGGGTTCAACTGTATATATAAAACAGTTTCGTAACTGACTCACTGACATGCAACGCACAGACCAAACCGTTGGACCAAAAGGGCTGATATTTTGCAAGGCGATTTTTTTTATGGTGTAGGAGTGCACTAAGAAAGATTTTTCCAAACTTCTTAGATTTTTAAAAATTAAATTTTTAAGTTTTTTGTAACGTTTTTTAAGTTTGCATTTAAAATAATAATTTGAGGGTTATAAAATTTATATCATGAGAAAGATCATAAAAATTCCTTTAAAATGAAATCTTTTTCGAACCTTTACCTCGATTTCCTGAATTTTGGTGAATTTTTAAAGATCAATTTTTAGAATTTAATTTATGAAATGAGTGATCACGTGATTTCTTTTTCTGGTACTTTAAATAAATTTATCGTCACGTGCATAACAACTAAATAGACAAAAAAAATTTTTATCTTTCTAATGCAGCAGAGGATTGGATATTATAAAAAAAAATAAATATCCCTTACGATTTTTTTATAAATATATATATATACAGAGGCTGTTGGCACATTTTTTAGACGATTTTGGTAAGCGGTAATAAAAAATCGTTTGCTTCAAAAGAAATAATTGCAATTGTACTATGTTTTTAAAAGTCAAAATTATAGTCTGCGGCTTGAAAGTTTTGTTTTTATTCGAAATGGCGTTTTTAACAAAGCAGTGGTTCGAAGGCTACATTTATGCTCTTTCCGAAGAGAAATATGCATATTCCGTTATCCAAAAACGATGTGAGAGTCATGGTTTTGTGATATCTAAAGCGTCGATAGGTAATATCGTCACCAAGAAAGGAAAAAAAAAACGTCAAATTGGAGCCTCAAGTGGGACAAAAATTCCAAACAAGTATCCAAGGAAAAAACGGACATCTTCGACTATTACAAAGGTACGTTGTTTAATGTTAAAAGAAAATCCCCCTAGTCAAAGGACAGTTCAAAATCATTAAAATGCTCGGTGTCCACTGTAAACAAAATGATAAACGTTGATTTAAATCTTAAGAAAGCGAAAAAACGCAATGTGCATCGTCTTCTTCCAAATCATATCGCTGAACGCAGGACACGTTGCAGAATTCTACATGAGAAACACTTATCCAAAGAAAAATGGAAAACAATTGTCACAATAGATGATTCATGGGTGTATTTAAAGGATTGCAACATAAAAAGAGCCATTTATTATCATAAAAGTTGAGAAAAAAATTTAAGTACATGGTTCAAAGAATCGAAAGAAAGTTTTTTTAAGAGATTCATGATTGTTGCTGGTTTTTCTTATAATGGCAAGTTAAAAATAAAGAGAGTGGAAAAAAATGTCAAGATTAACTCCAAATACTATCAGGAACATATTTTATCGCCAATTTTTCTGAATGAAATACCATCGCTTTACCCACAGTGCCATCAATCTGTGAGACTCCATCAGGACAAAGCTAGCAGTCACACATCAAAATTCACTGTAAATTTCCTAAAAGAAATGGAACAAAAAACTGGTATCAAAGCCATACTCTTCACTGATATCCCTGCTAAATCTCCCGATGTATCACCTATGGATTTTTGTGCTTTCGGACTTTTAAAATCTGCATTATCCAAACGTCGTCCCAAAACCCTTACAGGACTCTGGAAAGCTGTTCAGGAGGAATGGGATAGAATACCTCTTCTGACACTTCAAAAGGCATTATTATCCTGGAAATTGCGGTGTCGAAAGATAGTTCAGAATAAGGGATGCCAAATAGAACATTTAAAACACAAGAATTTTATGTAATTTAGTTTTGTGAATACAATATACATCGTGTAAAAAATGTGTGAACAGCCTCTGTATATATTAATTACATAAATTGTATACATTGATCGTCGAATTTATTATAAATATACATATTTATTTTTTTGGCATTAATTGCATACATTGAGCGTTGTATCTAATATGAATATACTCCGTAGCGAAGCGCGGGTTTTCAGCTAGTTTTTTACATACCTCAATAATTGTCACGCTGGAGACAATCAGCTATGTTATACCGAATGCGTGCTTTTCTCAATGCAGCGAGATACCGAGAAGAGAATTTAATACACGCATTTAACATTCCCTCTAAACATAGTTTTCATCATTCATCCGCGTTCGTCCATTTCCTCCTGCGCTCGCAAAACACACGCATGTAACATTTTGATTCTCTCAGATATTTCCGTTTCGGTACGGATCCAGATAAAATCCAAGCCTTCGCTGAAAAATAAAAATAAAACACAAGCTGCCCCACATCCCAAAGGGGCATAGGAAGACCTCTTATTTGCTTTCTGGAACGGTCAAAGAGCGGGAAATCTTCCACGATCTTCGGGGGCACTCTGGCCAACAGTTTTATTGCTCTATATAAGAAAAAAAGGAATTCCTTATTTCGCGACCAATAAATGCGCTGCAGCTACTTTGCTAAAAGCCCCATCAAGTGCAATCAGCGGATTCCCCAAGTGACATTTTTTTAGTGCACCAAGCCTACGAAAATCTTCCATATCACGTTACTTTTCATTGTCACTGCAGGAACACAAAATTGCTTTTAAGTACCCTGCCGCAGAATCCTGTGTATGAATTGTGTTTCTTGGATCATCAGCGGCTTTTATTTTCTTCTCTAGAAGACACTTGCGAAAGATCATAATGTGCATTTAGGAGCTTTGTTTTACTCTTAGACGCCCTTCATCTGTAGTAAAAGTTTATGTAACATACCTGCAGTTCCCTTCAATATCCCTTGATATTCCTAGTTTGTTCTTCAGACTCTTTGATAATTTATGTATTACGAAATCTTAACATATTGGTAATTAAATTTCTAAAAATATACCACTGTCAATTCTAAATTTCACTTATTGGAATAGAAAAACTCAATAAATTAATTATAAATAAAGTTTGGTTTGCAGTTATTTATAGTAAATTTTATTAAGGTTTTTCTGTTTCCTGACTTGTTGCACTGTCTTTGGTGTTTATTCTTCTATGACTGGTTCATTTTCTTTTAAATTCCTGGTTTTTAATTGCCTTTTTTACAATTTTCTTATCATGAACTTTATGCTATTATTTTAAACAGTACATATTACAAAAATTTTTGGTTTCATATTATGTATATTATTTACTTCTTGCATAATTTTATTTTTAACGTGGAAGCACTTAGTCGGGCAACATTTTCATTTTATTATTCACCGCTTTTTTTCTGGCTACTTTAATATGGGTAAACCCTATAAGTGAGTCAGACATTGCTCCCTATGAGGGGGATGACACGGAAACGACCAAACCTTATTCGGGGTTTGAACCCAAACCCACTGCATGGCAACTCAGAACGCTAACCACTACACCAAGTGGGGGGCACTTCTTGCATAATTGCTCTTTGTTTAATTCCTCTAAAGAACTATGAAATTGCAGTAAAATCTCAGTGAGCCACGGCTCAAAGGTACCAAAGAAACTGGACAATTAAGTGAAGTAAAATTTCAATGAGTCATCGCTCAAAGGGATCAAAGAAACTGCAGAATAAAGTGAAGTAAAACCTCAATGAGTCATCGCTCAAAGGGATCAAAGAAACTGGACAATAAAGTGAAGTAAAACGTCAATGAGTCATCGCTCAAAGGGACCAAAGAAACTGGACAATAAAGTGAAGTAAAACCTCAATGAGTCACCGCTTAAGGGGACCAAAGAAACTGGACAATAAAGTGAAGTAAAGCCCCTCAATGAGTCATCGCTCAAAGGGACCAATGAAATTGGACAATAAAGTGAAGTAAAACCTCAATGAGTCACCGCTTAAAGAAACTGGACAATAAAGGGAAGTAAATCCTCAATGAGTCATCGCTCAAAGGGACCAAAGAAACTGGACGATAAAGTGAAGAAAACCCCCAATGAATCATCTTTCAAAGGGATCAAAGAAACTGGATAATAAAGTGGAGTAAAACCTCAATGAGTCATTGCTCAAAGGGACCAAAGAAACGGGACAATAAAGTGAAGTAAAAACTCAATGAGTCACTGCTTAAGGGGACCAAAGAAACTGGACAATAAAGTGAAGTAAAACCCCTCAATGAGTCATCACTCGAAGTTATTCTTAGTCAGTGCCAGTAATTGCTATTAATTAATTCAGGTAACTTGTCTTCGCGTAATCGCTCGCAGTTACTAACTTTGTGCTGTCGTTTCGTTTGGGCCCTTTCTTCTTTCGTCACCTTCTTCTTCTTCTTTTGTCCCGAAAGTAGGTGGGTTCGACTGTCCTCCGGCAGAGCTTTTTGTCTTCTAAATAAAAAGTTATTATTCCTCTGGCACATCCGTCTGTTCTGCTTGGAGCCCGACCGTGCGGCTTGTCTTGTGGGTTGTGTGTGTGGGACCTTGTCTGGGTCGTGCGTGGAGTGGTTGCCTGCTGCGGGTCTATCCGCACCATCAGGATTTACCCTGTGGGGCTTCGGCCAGGTCGGGCCTGATGTGTGCTTTTTGGGAGTCATCGCTCGAAGGGATGAATAAAACTAGACAATTAAGAGAAGTAAAACCTCAATGAGTCATCACTCAAAGGGACCAAAGAAACTGGACAATAAAGTGAAGTAAAACCTCAATGAGTCGTGGCTCAAAGGGACATAAGAAACTAGACAATAAAGTGAAGTGAAGCCCCTCAATGAGTCATCTCTCAAAGGGCCAAAGAAACTGGACAATAAAGTGAAGTAAAACCTCAATGAATCATGTTTCAAAAGGATCAAAGAAACTGGACAATAAAGTGAAGTAAAATCCCTCAATGAGTCATCGCTCAAAGGGACCAATGAAACTGGACAATAAAGTGAAGTAAAACCTCAATGAGTCATAGCTCAAAGGGACCAAAGAAACTAGACAATAAAGTGAAGAAAAACCCCTCAATGAGTCATCGCTCATAGGGTCCAAAGAAACTGGACAATAAAGTGAAGTAAACCCTCAATGAATCATCTTTCAAAGGGATCAAAGAAACTGAACAATAAAGGGAAGTAAAACCTCAACGAGTCATTGCTCAAAGGGATCAAAGAAACTGGACGATAAAGTGAAGAAAAACCTCAATGAATCATCTTTCAAAGGGATCAAAGAAACTGGACAATAAAGTTAAGTAAAACCTCAATGAGTCTTCGCTCAAAGTGACCAAACAAACTGGTCAATAAAGTGAAGCAAAACCTCAATTAGTCATCGATCAAAGTGGCCAAAGAAACTGGACAATAAAGGGAAGTAACGACTAAATATTCATAAGGCATTGTATAATGAACACGCATTAAAAATCATTCGCATAAATTTTAAATTCCACACTATAATTCTAACCACAATCCCTGCAGATATTTTAAGCAACTCTCGAAGATTTTTTGAGAAATTTTTGTTTTGGGGGAAACATTTTTCAGAATTTTTACTCTAAATATAAGATTTTAAATACAAGCTACTGAAAACCGAACGAAGGCTTTACAGAATTTCGTTGGATTTCTGGTCACATAGACTCAGTACAGATTTAGAATGGTACGCTTAGAAAGCACAGTGGAAACATATTATTTGTGACACTGTAATTATCAAAGAAACATTTCATTTTTCGAGTTATTTTACGCTGAAAGTTTAATAGTGTGTTTTAAGTTAATTTTTTTTCTTGGAGAATTTTGTACGTTCCGAATTGCTCGAAGATCAGATATTAACACGTGTCTCCAGTCGACAATACAGTCGAATAGATGGCGACTCTATTGAAGACTTGTATCCAGTCGCCAATAGAGTCACCAATTTTTCCCCAGCAATATTGACCTGCCCTTCAGGTTGTGCATTCATCTTTTAATAAAATTCCACAATTGTTTTCTCAATAAAATACTGCAACACAGTTCCAGAAATTTCATCAGTTTCTGGAGTCACTTCCTTTACTTGATGCAAGTCAAGAAATATGATTTTTTGGAGCTCAGTAACCTTCGTTCTTTTGCCACCACGTGAAACGGCTTCACTCATGATTCTTTAGAATTTCAAGCCGCAGTTGTTACTACCAACTGGTATATTGCCTTTAAAAACGTGCATAGGATTTCGATTCCATGCTAAACTTTTTTAATGTCTAAAATTAAACGGTGTCAGTGTTTAGCCATACTGTTCTAAATTTAATTGGGGTGGTACTTTACATCAATTAGTGCTTAAGGCTGCTATGTACTAACCCCATTGGATTCGCTCACCTCACAGTTTGCCTATGGAGAAAATTTGCCCACGGATTGCCGACTTGGATTCAAAGATTTTTTTTTTTAAATTGTACTCCGTCATAGAGAAAGAAACTTTACATTTGTGTACATTTTTCGCTTTTTTTAAAAAATGCAATTAATATATTAAAATTTAAATTATTCGGGGAAAAAATCTGGTATAATGAATTTTAAACGCTCATAATTCCTTCGGTGGACGAAATTTATAAAACGAATCCTGTAGCGCTCTGCAGAAAAGTTCAGAGAATCTGACAACTCCAATTTTATTTGATTAGCAGCATTTATGTACCTGAAAATGCTGTACCAAAAATATATTTTAAATTAAAAATTTGGGGGCAGCGCTTAACCCCCCTACAGAGAGAGCCATTACAATCCCTCAAAATGTCAATCCTCAGGGGGGTGGAATTCTCAAACTGTCAACTGGACTCCTCCCACCACAACAGTCTGCAAGAAGAGGAAAAGGGAAATACGATTTTTTTTCTTAGTACATAGCAGCCTTAAGTGTGAATTTATACATTATACTACTCTAGAATTCAAGTATCAACGGCTTTTTACCTCAAAGGAAAAGTTTAAGCGACTGGAAAGAAGTTGAATAGAGAAAATATTTCATTGACGTTTACACACCGCCACAGAGTGCGCATTATACAGTAAAATTAGGTAGTTTTTAGGAGAGAGCAGAGAGAGCAGACTATGCATAATAATAGAATTAAAATATCCTATTATACCTTCTTAGTATAGACTCAGTATATTATACCTTCTTAGTATAGACTTAGTATAGAATATCGAGCAGGAGATAGGCTTGATTTATTAAATTAACACGCATATTTTCTCAAATGCGGAGGAACTTGTTATTTATAGACATTCGCCCGAATGTGAATTACCTGGTAGACAACGTCTTACAGACACTAGACCAGTGCTGGTCAATATTGAATGCTGAAGGCTTAAGACTACTGGTCATTCATTTAAGGGGGCACCATATAGGCAGCCAGCACTATCCCCTACAAGCCGGTCCCGTAATTTAGAACCGAGTCAAGTGACGAGACCAGAACACTTGACCCCGCACCTCCAGAGGTAAATTTGAGAACTTGGAGGACATTGCAGTAACGACAGATTTCCCGTGAACCAGCCGCCATTAGTGCATTCAGAAGTGGATTTGTCAGCAACCGACATCTTACCAGCAGTTTTCAGATCACGAGCTCGACGCCTTTGCCAACCGGGCCATCGCGTAATTTTAACACACATTTCTGAATGATTTCCTTCATCAGTCGTTATATAAAGTTCATTATTGGTATCAAATTTACTTAAAAAATAACTATTGTGTTTAAAGAAAATTTTTAATGCTGAATCTAAAGCATAGTTACTATTTGATATGTATACTGAACCAACAACTATATTTTTACATTACTTTCAATAAATTTCTTTTCAGAATTTATCAGTATATTATCTATAAAAATTTTTGATCACCTTGATGTGCTAAAAATCTCTTTCCTTCGGAATAATGTCTGCTTCAAGGGAAATATTTTCAAAAAATTTTCTCCAAATCAAAACTATTGAAATCTGTTTAATGAAGAGTGAGCTGCGTATATCTCCCTTTATAAATGGTTCGCACAGGAAAGAGAAAGCTGATTGGAATAACGTTAGCTTTATCACAATCTATCTCCTAGGAAACACGTGTCCCATGAGTTTTACTGCTTCGTAGTTTCGTTCTGTACTTAATATCAGTAAAATATCAGTAAGTGTAATATTAGTCTGTAAGTTTAATAAAACATAATTTTATATTGTTCTTAAAAAAGAAAAAATATCGAATCCGTTTTGTGCTTTTCGATTACTAGGTAAAATACTTGTATGAAATAGATTTATCTGCTCCCTTCCCTTAAGGTAAACAAACTGGTGAATCAAAAAGAAATTATCTGTGATATATTTTAAGGCTGTCGTGTACTAATCCTATTGGATTCGCTCACTTCAATGTTAACCTAAGGAAAAAATTTCAGGTAGTCTCTTCTAACGAAACTACCGAGGGTTATTAAAGTAGGATTACTTACCGTTGCTTACCTCTTTTGTATGTATAATATGTATGTATGTGTTATGTAAATATGTATCTATATGTATGTACGTATATATACGTATATATATGTGTGTATGTCAAAATTTTGAAGCATTTTAGTACTTTTCTTTTTAACTGTTTACTGCTTGCCCAAGCGATAAAGGCTGGGTTTAGCATGCTGACAAAATTACAACTGGCAACGATCGACAGTTTTAGCGTTTGAAATTTTGCTTTCCGGAGGACCGTTTTGGAGGAACGTAACCCTAAGTTAAAATGTGTCTACTATTTACCACTACATAAATGCTGATAATCCAATAAAAATGGTATTTTTAGAAAGCCTGAACTTTTCTGCCCCTTGCAACAAGATTCATTTTATAAATTTCGTCCCCCAAAGAAATTGATGAGCGTTTAAAACCCACTATACCAGATTTTCCCCCGAATAATTTAAATTTTAAAATATTATTTGCGTTTTTTAAAAAAAACAAAAAGGGCCTCATGGTGTAAAATTTCTATCTCTATTACGGAGTGCAATTTTTAAGAATTACAAGATAAAAATAACTTTTTATACACCATGTTTTTAAATTTTCTGTTGAATCATATACACTTGACAATGCTATGTATTAATAAATACTTTTTATAATTTTTTTTGATGAATTATCCCATCAACTGGAAAGAAAATGAAGTTAATTAGCAGTTAACTTGCGTTTAATGTTTCGTTCCCGGGCCGGCCGATAGATGGCTGCACCATTCTACAAAATAAAATTTACTGAAAATGAATTCAAATCTGCTTAAAGATGACTAAAAGTATTAAAAAATGCATTGTCATTGTGTTCTGAGCTATTCTAAAAGTTTCAAATGTCTATCTAGTCGGGAAGTTAGTTAAAAATCAATTGCAAGATTTGTACAAAATTGACTTAAAATAACTGAAAATTAATTTAATTCTGCTTAAAGATGGCTAAAAGTATTAAAATAATGCATTGTGATTGTGTTCTGAGCTATTCTAAAAGTTTCAAATGTCTAGCTAGTCGGGAAGTTAGTTAAAATTCGATTGCAAGATTTATACTGGACAAACACAGACACAAACAAGAAAACGAGTTAATAAAAACATGGTAAAAAATAATATCTACAAATCTTATCCGGATTATCCGAAGAACCGGATAAACGAGGTTTTACTGTAGTTGTATTATGTAGCAGGTCAGTACTTTGAGAATTTAACTTGTTAATTTCCGCTTATAAAAATCGATAGCAATATAAAAATCGATCTTATAAAAATCGATAGCAATATTTGTACGGGACAAACATGCAAACAAATTAGAAAGCGAGTTAATAAAAACATGGAAAAAATATTTCAGTACAAGTCGGCAATACTTGGACACATTTTCTACGTAGGTTAAAATATAGGTTAGCAAATCCTATAGGGTTAGTAAGCAGCCTTAAGACAGAAACATAAATTAAAACAATAATTTATACACAGGATTTTTTTCACATGTAAAGTTTCCACGGAGAATGAATGATCACGAGCAGTAGGGAAAGGAAATTTGAATGTAAACCATACAGCGTTGATTACTGATCACTAAAAATTTTTACGGGGTGCCTAAAAATTTTATTTAATGAGTTAAAATTTTGAATTTTTTGTGATGGTGAACCATATAATTTGTAAACAAAATCACATCATAAAATCTATATATATAAAACAGTTCGTCGTAACTGACTGACATACAACGCAGAGACCAAACCGCTGGACCTAAAGGGCTGACATTTTGCATGGTGATTCTTCTTATAGTGTAGGAGTGCACTAAGAAAGATTTTTGAAAAATTCTTCTTAGATTTTTTTAAATTAAATTTTTAAGGTGTTTTAGTAATTGTTTTTTAGTTTGCATTTCAAATAATAATTTGAGGGTTATGAAATTTATATCACAAGAAAGATCATAAAAATTCTTTTAAAATGAAATCTTTTTCGAATCTTTCCCTCCATTTTCTGATTTTTGGTGAATTTTTAAAGATTGAATTTTAGAATTGAATTTATTAAATGCTGATCACGTGATTTCTTTTTCTGGTACTTTAAATAAATTTATCGTCATGTCCATAACAATGAAATAGACAAAAAAATATTTTTTCCATTGCCAATGCGGCAGACGATTAGACATTAACCAAAAAAATATTAAAAAACAGTAAAAGATATGTTCCTCAAACTGTACTATATTAACTGTACTATATTCTTTAGTATGTCCTATTAGATTTAATTTGAATATTTTCTTCTACATTATTTTGTCTATAAAAATATCACTTACGTTTTTTTTACAAATATATATATATATATATATATATATATATATATATATATATATATATATATATATATATATATATACATATATATATATATATATATATATATATATATATATATATATATATATATATATATATATATATATATACTGCAAAAAAAAATTAGGGTAGCAAGCAAAGAAGTTAAGAAAACCGTGTGAGACAGCCACCTATTGGCATAAAATGGATAGTACATGCGTATCAAAGCGCAGTACAGAAAAAAAGACGTAAAAAAATTTGTAATTAAGCTTTAATTCTTTGAAAATATGAAAAAAACATGGAAAGTTGATTTAGGGCAACAATTTGGTTACATGTAAACGATACAAAAAAAGTATTGTTTAGAAATGATACAAGATTTTTAATATGGCGTGTGGTCTCCCCCAACAGCTAAGACTGCTGCACACCTGTTTTCCATGGATGCGATGATGTTATCGATAAGACTTTGGGGAATACTGTTCCACTCCTCAAGAGGTGCAATGTCCAAGTCTCGGAGAGTAAAAGGAGGCCTTGGTCTCGCATCAATGCGTCGTCCGAGGATGTCTGAAACATGCTCGATTGGATTCAGATCAGGAGAGCCATACGCTGTATTGTTTCAGCTTCAAGCATGTTCTCCACAAGACGAGCTGTATGCGGTCTGGCATTATCATGCAGGAAAACAAAGGAATCTCCAATGGCTGCAGCGTAAGGTATGACATGAGGTCTCAGTATCTCGTCTGCATACCTTCGGGCCTTCAAAGTACCATTCCGAATGATATGCAGGTCCGTACGTCCACCTATGCTGATTCCACCCCATACCATAAAACCAGCTCGTCTGTATTGTGACCTTTCACGAACGAATGTGGGGTTATTTCGAGTGCCCCTTTCCCTCTATACCAAAACACGTCGGGTGTCACACTCCAGACTGAATCGGGACTCGTCTGTAAACAGCACTTGGCTTCAATCATGATGCTCCCAATCTCGATGTTCAGCAGACCAACTTCTTCGGGCCGCACGTTGGCGTGAGGTCAACGGAATGCAGACCATTGGCCTACGTGCATAGAGACCTCCCTGATGAAGCCTATTACGTACTGTTTGGCTGGACACCCTTCGTCCTGTTGCCAAGAGCTACTGTCTTTGCAGCTGAGTAGCGTTGTCTGTTCTGTTTCGACGAGCTGTTAACAGTATATACCGGTCATCAATTGCTGTAGTGGCGAGTTACCGACCTTGCCCTTGTCAACGTCTAACATTCCTTGTTTCTTGGAATCGATTCCACAGGCTTGCAACGACACTTCTGGCGACTCCAACAGCGTCCGCGACACTACGTTGTGTTTGCCCGGATTCAAGTCTGCCTATAAAACGCCATGCCATTTATTCCGGTAAATCACGTTGTTGAGACATTTTCAAGTCACCTTTTCTCAAAAAGAATAACTGAGCAATCGAATTTTACAGTTAAGGCAGTGAAACAGACGTTTCTGCAACATCCCTATTTCCGCCCTTATGTTCTTTTTCTGGTTTTTGACGTCAGGAACTTTGATTTGCATATGAAGTTTTCTTCTTCTGTTTCCTGCTAGGCTTTAAATTATGGATAATTTATCGGTGTAAGTATTTGCGTAATTTCGTTAAAACCATGTGCTCCCCTAATTGTTTTGAGCAGTGTATATATATATATTTTGGCATTAATTTCATACATTGACCGTTGTATTTAATTTGAATGTACTCCGTAGCGAAGTGCGGGTTTTCAGCTAGTTTCTCATAAAAAATTTAAAAAAATTTAAATTTAAATTTTTTTAAAAAGTGGGCTTATTTACAATTGTTATAACTCGAAATATTATTTGTCGAATTTAAAAATGTTTTCATTTAATTAAACAGAAATATACAAGTTTTAATTTTGATTCGACTTTTTTTAAATATTAATTAAAAATTTTTTTTTAAATATTTAGATTAAAATTTTTAAAAAATGATGTAACTTATTTTTTTTAAATCATAATTTCAAAAGTAAATATTTTTCAAATTTTCTGAATCAAAATCAAAGTAAAATAATTGAAAAAGACATGTTCCAAGTTTGAACCATTTATTTCTAAGGGTTCTTGACTTATAACATTTTAAAGACGAGAAATGGTGAAAAAACTCATGATGCAGAAAAACACATTTAAAGGTTTAAGAAAGATTGGCTGCTATTAGAATGTTGCAAAACAAAAAAATTAATATCTCCTGTCCTGATTCAGGTAGAAACATGATTTAAAAGTCAAAGGACGTCGGAAAAGAACAGATTTCTTTTAATGCAATAAAAAAATTTCAAAACTTCAAGAATTTTGTGTCCAGGATCCCCTTAAATAAATAACTGTCACCGAATGTTTTCATTATATTAATTTACTTTCTAACAAAGTATCGAGCTATAGAAAATCATCATTTCATAATGAATGATTCATGTCATTTATATCCTATTAAATAAGTGAAAAGCGTGGTAAATTTTTCAGGCGTTTGGAATGGCTTCAGACAAACATCCCTGATTTTTAAGGACTTTGAAAAAAAGACTTAAAAAATTTTAAAAGACTTCAAAAAATTTTGGATTCCCAAAAAGCTAAACTAATGAAGCCTCAAAAGCGCACAACAAAACCTAACTGAAGTTTGAGGAAAGCTTAACAAACTACACGAAGTGAACTACTAGCCAGTAAAACAGAGTTGATGCAAAGTAAAAGGAAAACCTTTCAAAATTAAAGACATTGATAAGTTATCCAGAAAAACAGAATAAGGAATTACAACCCAAAAATAATAACCATCAATGAATTGTAATGTGCCTAATCCGTAAATTAACCAACAGAAAATATAACCTCTAATGAAAACCAAATGTATATTATATAAAGCCATCATAATACCCAGCATCAGTGATTTAACCAGAAAAAAATTGTCACCACAAAACTGAACCGTGACTTCAGGAAAGCAGCAATAAATGAAACAGAAGTGAATTAACCAGCTAAATAGAATGCCTGCAAAGTACGAGGACAAATTTTCGAATCAATAGAATCTAGGAATTATCCACAAAATAGAAATCAGTTCCTTAGAGAGCAAAGAAAAAATAACCATGAAAAACCAAGAACATATACCAAGCTACTTTTATCAATGAATAAAACGTCAATGATTTAACTAGCAAATGACGTTTTATCAGCACATCTTAACTGAGACTTTAGGTAGGCATTAATGAATTATACACAATTTTGAATCAGTTTGATAAAAATATTCCTCAGTATTTCAATACGTTTACCAAGAATTTTAATATTAACTTGGAGATCTCAACATATTATTAAACCCCAAAAAATTGAAAAAAAAATTTAATAAAAACGTCTTTTTTAATGGCAAAAAATTTCAATACATAATTATTATGGAGAAAAAAAATTCAGAATTCCTTATACCATCTATATATATAAGACGCGTAGATATGCGGCAAAAAAATCGACGATATTTCTACACTCCGAATGGCAACGGCTACAACTACCAGATGTAAACATTAGCGGCCGTCCGCGCGTGAGTGTAGTGGCTCGACGATAACACGTAATTTGGTACAATTTAATTGCTGTATTTTACTCGCGAATAATTTTAATTTATTCACGAAATAATTTTAATTTATTCATTTGATATTATTAAGTGGAGATATCTGAATTGCGAACAATAATACATACAACAGTACATACAGAGAGTGATGTAATCAACACTATATTTTAGTACTTGCTGAAGTTTTACTCCTTTTTATAAGTGAAGAAATTTTACCAACAATTTATTATTTGATGTAATGATAAAGTGTATATATCTTCATTTTGAAAAATAGTACATACAGAGAGCGATGTAATTTTTAAAATCATTGGTGTTGGGTTTCTCAGTCTTATCTTTAACTCTGTTCTGAAGTAATGGAAATTCACATTTTTCAATCATGATGTTTCAGAATCAGTCTTATAGTGAATTTAGCAATGATTTTAAATTTTTTGGCTAAACTCCCACTAACCCTTAACAACGTAAATTCATTTTGACAGGTAATGGTAACATTCCTTACATATGTTATTTTCAGTTGAATTGTTTTGCAAAAGAAAATATATAACTAAAAGCGACCATGTTGGTCGCGCAGCGGCTAGTATCAAGAAGTATATGTATGTGGAGCAAAAGTTGGGATACAGTCTTTAAAAACTTAAAAGTTAAACATTCCAAATAAGTGTCACATTACCGTAACTCTTTCACCTAAATCTGGAACGGTAATGGAAAGAACAACGACCAATAAATGCAACTAATTTTGATTCTTCCTTTTAATAATGGCAACCAGAAAAACAGATAACAACGCTCTTCAATATGGTTTGAAAATGTTAACCAGTTCATTTCTGAACATTTGTACAGACGGGTATCACCTAAAGCAGTGGTTCCCAACCTTGGGTAGGCGTACCAGTACCGGTACGCGGACAAGGAGCTACCGGTACGCGAATGATTTTACAATGTAAAACAAAAATCTATTAAAATATGTATTACAAAAAAAAGAAAGGAAATGACTATAATAACTAATAATCCATACGTTTTAATATTTTAGTTTGGAATTTCTTATCCATTGTTTATGTTGTAATACTTTAATGGGATTTACCTAAAAGATGCCGTCTACACCTGAATGTGTTATCTATGACCGTCCCATAAAAATTTGGCACTCGCCTGCGAATTATAACTGTGTATATAACTGTGTCTGAGAAGTTTCTTGCCAAGCAGTAAAATTTTTAATGCCATTTGCGACCACATATTTGTGAAAAGGGATTTTCTGCAATGACTGCGATGAAAACCAAATATAGCACTTTGCTGGACATTGAATCGGATTTTCGCCTTAAACTGACAAACACTGAGCCCGATATTAATTCTTTAAATAATAATAAACAGGCGTAACCTTCTCACTAATTATATATTTTTAAAGTGATTATTATATTTTATGTATATGTTTAGCAATAAAAAATATATCCCAAGTTACTTTTCTTTATTACAAATGTTCTCCATTGCATTTTATTCCCCATTTCAAAATTTCTGGTCTACCGGTACGTCATCAAATTGTTTACAACGTACAGGTACGGTACTATAAAAAGGTTGGGAACCCCTGACCTGAAGCGAATTCCCCAAATCTGATGCACTGATCGACCAAACCATCTCTCCAAGTCCTACCGAGTAATAAACGCTGTATTTCTCCCTCATTTCGTGTACTTAGGCGGGAAAAACCTCAGCCAGACAAGTCTTTCCTCTCAAGACAGCGATTACAATATGCCGGGACTCTTTTTCAGAAATGCGGTGGAGAAACACTGCTCCAGAGCCTATAGCAGGCCTTTTATTGGTGCGGTCTCGGGGGTACATTAGACAAGCTAATGTTCTTTTTTTGTTTGTCTTTGGAAAACAGTCTGTAAGTATCCATATTAGTCTATAAACACTCTGGCCGTTGCTTATGTACTAAAATAAGGGAAAATCTCGGTGTATTTTTTGTATGAGAACGAAAAAAAATTTCATTGTTATTTACGAGGTTTATGTCTTTACTAGCTGAAAACCCTCACTTCACTACGGAGTACATTCAAATTAAATACAATGGTCAATGTATGCAATTAATGCCAAAAAAAATAAATATATATATATATTATATATATATATATATATATAATATATATATATATATATATATATATATATATATATATATATATATATATATATATATATATATATATATAAATAATTTAACTTGAATATTTTCTTCTACATTATTTTGTCTATAAAAATATCCCTTACGATTTTTTTATAAATATGTATTTTTTTTACATCAATTGTATACATTGATCGTTGTATTTATCATAAATATATATATATATATATATATATATATATATATTTATGATAAATACAACGATCAATGTATACAATTGATGTAAAAAAAATACATATTTATAAAAAAATCGTAAGGGATATTTTTATAGACAAAATAATGTAGAAGAAAATACTCAAGTTAAATCTAATAGGACACACTAAAGAATATAGTACAGTTAATATAGTACAGTTTGAGGAACATAATATCTTTTACTGTATTTTAATATTTTTTTGGATAATGTCCATCTCGTCTGCCGCATTAGCAAGAAAATTTTTTTTTGTCTATTTCGTTGTTATGCACGTGATGATAAATTTATTTAAAGTACCAGAAAAATAAATCACGTGATCATCATTTAATAAATAGATAGGAGGAAATTCTAAAAATTAATCTTTAAAAATTCACCAAAAATCAGAAAATGGAGATAATGATTCGAAAAAGATTTTTATTTTGAAGGACTTTTTATGATCTTTCACGTGATATAAATTTTACAACCCTCAAATTATTATTTTAAATGCAAACTTAAAAAAGGTTACTAAAACAGCTTAAAAATTGAATATAAAAAATCTAAGAAGAATTTTTTAAAAATCTTTCTTAGTGCACCCCTACACTATAAGATGAATCGCCATGCAAAATTTCAACCCTTTAGATCCAGCGGTTTGGTCTGTGCGTTGTATGTCAGTGAGTCAGTCAGTTACTGAAGTGTTTTATATAGATGTACAGAATTAACACGATAAACAAGAGGAAAAATCTTACGAAAACATGAGCGTGGTTCTGGAAATTTAGTAAGTAGATTATTAAGTAAATATAGATAGACACTACGAAAAATCACACTTTCAAATTTTATTGAAAAATGCAACTCGTGCATTATTTTGTGCATCTACATTGATTTTGTTAAGCGTTTGTTCGGAGACATTTGCTCATACATACACCGCGTTTTGTTTTGCTATATTATTATGCAAGCACCGTTTGGGAGAGCCAACATTGCTCTCTACAAATGGGGAGATTCAAACCCTAAGTCGGAATTTGAACCCAAACCCACGGAGTGGAAAATTACGATGCCATCCTTAGATTAACATAAACTTGCAAATCTTAGTTTGTTTGTTTGTAATTTAATATACACGCTTAGACAAAACAGAAAAATAAAGACGCATCAAGAAGGGGTAATGCAAATTGGACACAAATTGATATGCATACAGGTTTCGACGAAAAATGCAATATTTTAAAGTTTGGCTGCCAATGAATGAACATGTGACGCTGCAGCGCATCTTAACTGCGCAACTGGCAGGATATAAAAAAGGAGAAATTTCGATTCCAGGTCTTAAATTCTTTCCAAATTTCATTCCGTGTATTCAGGTAGACAGTAACTATGCCTGGCATACAGGTGCGCGAACAATATGCGCAGATGTCAGCATTGAGAGAGGACATGTTGGGCTCAAAGAAGCCGGTTGGTCTAATCGGCGAATCGCTTGACATTTGGATAGGAGCGATGCCACTACTTGACGATGTCGCAGGAATGGGTGAACCATGGCCGAACACGGCGTCAAGACGGAAGAGGCCGGTCTAGAGAAACGACAGAACGTGAGGACCGAGCAATTGTCAGAGCGGCACTCACAGCCCCAGATTCATCATTATCATCAATCGTATGGGCTACTGGTGTTTCGGTGACCGCAAGAACCATGCATTGGCGGCTCAGAGAAAGGGAGCTGAGGTCACGGCGCCCCTTGCACTGACTACCATTGACCTGTACAAGCCCGTTTGCAGTGATCCGACCTGCAATGTCACTGACTGGAGTAGAATTGTCTTCAGTGATGAGTCCCGCTTCGAATTGAGCCCCGGTGACCAGCGAATACGTGTCTGGAGACGCCCCGGACAGCGGTGGGATACCAACCCGACTGTCTTCCGACAGACGGGCAGACAACCAGGAGTGATGGTCTGGGGTGCCATTTCATTTCATAGCAGGACCCCTTTGTTTGTCATCTGTGGCACCCTTACAGCACAGTGGTACGTCGACGATATTCTCCGCCCCGTTGTGTTGCCGTTCGCTTCACGCCTTACATTTCAGCAAGATAATGTCCGCCCGCACACGGCGAGAGTTTTTACTGCTTGTCTTCATGCTTGTCCAACGCTACCTTGGTCAGCAAGGTCTCCGGATCTCGCCCCGATTGAGCACGTTTGTAGCATTATTGCCAGGACCCTCCAACCAGCTCAGGATTTTGACGATCTAACGCTCCAATTGGACAGAATTTGGCACGATAGCCTGCAGGAGGACATCCGCCACCTCTATCGATCAATTCCAAGCCGAATAACTACTTGCTTAAGGGCCAGAGTTGGACCGACGCGTTATTGACTTTTTCACTTCGTAAAGCTCTTTCTCTTGAATAAATCATCCAATTTTTCTCAAATTGTAATCATTTGTTTTTCTGTACATGTACATGACATCTACCGATTTTCGTCCGCTTTGGATAACTCCTACTTGGAGCATCTTTTTTTGCCTAAGAGTGTAGGAAAACGATCAAACATAGTGTAGTATTTTTAAGAATACAGTAACCCCTGATATAAGTGAAACCAAATGAATCACATTTCATTCAAATTGGGCCTATGAATATTCTATTATGGGGTTTTTTAATACTATAGTTCAAACAAGTTACCATTTCTTGATTTTTTAGGTTTGCACTAACTTCTGGCGAATGCTTGAGGAAAAGATGCCATCAATCATTGATAAAAAAACAAATTGAAGAATTGACTTATTGATAGAGAAATCAACTTAAGAAGGGATAACTGAGAACGATACTTAACTCAAAACACTAGTAACATTTAATCGAATTTTCACGGGTATTTAATAAAAATTTAGACGAAAGATAGGTTCCTTTCAAATTCGTTGGGATAATGTTCTTTGGTTTCTATGTTTCGTGCAATACTCAACGATTTGATTTCATTCTAATATCATGCTAATTAGATTAATCAATATATTCTGTAAGCCTCAGAAGGGCAATCGGGCATGATATGCATTAATATTTACCATAACTTCTAATATTAAGTTTAAGTGTTTCTGAGGCTAGACCTCTGAAAGATAATAACCATGCCTTCAGTCAGAGTTATTTTCTTAGGCTCCTTTCTTGCTCTTTTGTATCCATCGCTCTTGAATAAGCTATAAGCTGAAATTAACAAAGCTAAATTCTCAAAGTACTGACCTGCTATATAATACAGCTACAGTAAAACCTCGTTTATCCGGATCTTCGGATAATCCGGATAAGATTTGTAGACATTATTTTTTACCATGTTTTTATTAACTCGCTTTCTTGTTTGTGTGTGTGTTTGTCCAGTATAAATATTGCAATCGAATTTTAACTAACTTCCCGACTAGCTAGACATTTGAAACTTTTAGAATAGCTCGGAACACGATGACAATGGATTCTTTTAATACTTTTAGTCATCTTTAAGCAGATTTCAATTCATTTTCAGTTAATTTTGTATTGTAGACTGGTGCAGCCATCTATCGACCGGGACGGGAACGAAACGTTAACCGCAAGTTAACTTCCAATTAACTTCATTTTCTTTCAAGTTAATGGGATAATTCATCAAAAAAATTTTTAAAAAGTATTTATGAATACATAGAATTGTCAAGTTTATATGATTCAACAGAAAATTTAAAAACATGGTATATAAAAAATTATTTTTATCTTGTAATTATTATTTAATGTTCGCATTAGATAACAATTTTTAACTATGATATCAAAAACGTAACTACAAGTAAGCCAAATATTCGCTTTTTAGTTTGATTCAATATACAGTTCCTGAATAGATTGAACAATAAATTATGGCAATAAAATGCTTTTTGAAAAGTTTAAGAAAGCTTTACTAGAATTACCAATTCTTTGTTAAGAAATGATGTGAAAAGTTATTTTTATATTTTTTAATGCCTTGTAAACAATACTATGTAATTTTTTTACAAAACATAGTTTTTTATCGTAATAAACGGTAAGTCTGCTTAGTTAAGGATTTTGCTTTGCTTATTACCTATATTACCCGGATTATTGGGATTTTCGATTGTCCGGATTGTCTATGGTCCCAGTTAGTCCGGATAAACGAGATTTTACTGTACTTATAAATCAAGCTACGTAAAGGTTAAACACAGCTAGATTAGACCATTTATCATGAAGGTCTTTCACCTTCATGGTAAGAACATAGAGATAATTTCCCCTCTATACAGTTACGAGCGTCATCTAAGCTCCAAAATAGCCATTTAAATCAAAGCCCCCACAATGGGCTTTAAGCGTATCCCATGCAATTTTAGGGTCATCAATATCATGTAGTAAGGAACGATACTCTTCAGTTACATGTAAATATATAACACTAAATCCCTTATTACGTCGGGAGCAAAAGTTTCTTACCTCCTTAGCACTAGCACCTTCAGGAGGAGCTTTTTCGGTACCCTGAGTAATATCCCAGGCATCACGCTCTATTAAAAGCACTTTTACATCTTGTGCCCAGGAATCATAATTTTCAGGTCCGAGAGGCTTGATGACTACTTCCATATTCATTTATAGTAGGAGAAACCAATAATGTTCCTTAATACTTAATGAACAACTGCTGCAAAAAGTTCTTTAAACAAAAATTCACCCAAAATATTTCTTCACGACCAGAATATTAAATGGAGTCGACGATATTAATTTTCATAGCTCCGTAGAGACCGGCAACTCTCATCGATATAGTCGTCTGATATCAGGGGCCCGCCGTCTTTGATAACTTTATACTTTTAACTTCTTTCACGTTGCACTTCTACTGGCTTAAACAGCGTTCCTAGGCCCATAACCCTTGAAGTTCAGTGGATGCCGGTAGATAAAGTGCATTAAATTATACGTGAAATTGAAGTAGCAGGCATAAGTTAAAAGTCATAAAAAACCAAAGTTTATTTAATCACTAAACTTCATAAAACAAAACTTGAAAAAACATATTATTACAACGAAGTAAAAATGAAAAAGAACAAACGCAACCAGCGTGCGAAGCCGTCGGCGAGTAACTTACATTCGAACAAAAATTCGTCAACTACCCGGATCTAAGATTTGCATACACATGTTGCCAACTGTCCAAACATCATCTTTAAATAAACGATTTAAACCGCTGCCGTAATGACGTCATACCAAATTACGATCGCGGTCTGTACTACGTCACCACAACGGCGATATTATGAGGCGATGACGCTGAACAGAGACAAAGTATAAATATATATATTATTATTTTAGTATATGCAAACGATATATGCAAACGACAGATCACGGCGTAGTCAACAAGCTTTCCGGCGTCGAGAAAAATATGACACTCTTTCCTAACACTTATAAATCAAGCTACATAAAGGTTAAACACAGCTAGATTAGACCATTTATCATGAAGGTCTTTCACCTTCATGATAAGAACATAGAGATAATTTTCACTCTATACAGTTACGAGCGCCATCTAAGCTCCAAAATAGCCATTTAAATCAAAGCCCCTACAATACTTTAAAATATACTTGTCAAGAACAGGAAGGCAGAGCTAACATTTAACTGATACAGTTACGAGCGTCATCTATGCTCAGAAATAACTATTTGCATCAAAACACCACAATTTTTTAAAAAATAATAGCAGGGAATAGTAGGAATACAGACATAACTTTGAATTTATACCGCTACGATCGGCTTCTATGCTCTGAAATAACCAACCAGAACCAAAGCAACACCGGAACCAAATACATCGGTCATGAACAGGAAAATATGTTTACTGATACAGTTGCAATCCCCGTCTATACTCAGTTTCCACATGTCCATCCCTTTGTTAATGGCTATTCCTTTAATTTATGCTAGAAATGTTTCTTTATTTGCAATAATTTCTTTAGTTTATGCGTAACTAGCTGAAAACCCGCTCTTCGCTACGGAGTACATTCAAATTAAATACAACGGTCAATGTATGCAATTAATGCCAAAAAAAATAATTATATATTATATATTTATAATAAATGCGACGATCAATGTATACAATTGATGTAATATATATATAGATATATATTTATAAAAAATCGTGAAGGATATTTATTTTTTTTGGATAATATCCAATCGTCTGCTGCATTAGAAAGAAAAAAAATTATGTTTATTTAGTTGTTATTCACGTGACGATAAATTTATATACAGTACCAGAAAAAGAAATCACGTGATCAGCATTTAATAAATTCAATTCTAAAAATTAATCTTTAAAAATTCACCAAAAATCAGAAAATCGAGGTAAAGGTTCGAAAAAGATTTCATTTTAAAGGAATTTTTATGATCTTTCTCGTGATATAAATTTTATAACCCTCCAATTATTATTTTAAATGCAAACTTTAAAAAAATGCAGCTTAAAAATTTAATTTTAAAAAATCTAAGAAGAATTTTTCAAAAATCTTTCTTAGTGCACTCCTACACTATAAGAAGAATCGCCATGCAAAATTTCACCCCTTTAGGTCCAGCGGTTTGGTCTGTGCGTTGTATGTCAGTGAGTCAGTCACGGAACTGTTTTACATATATAGACTGAGGAATTGCGATCTCATTGAAGTTCAAATAGCACCCGTATAAGGATCCCTTAGATAGAAACATGGCGCATTATGCAGGTGCTATCCACACCCGATTATGAGGATGTCCGCTAAGAAGGTGATTAAAACATATTGAT
Source organism: Dolomedes plantarius (assembly GCA_907164885.2). NCBI lineage: Eukaryota > Metazoa > Arthropoda > Arachnida > Araneae > Dolomedidae > Dolomedes > Dolomedes plantarius. The sequence continues at coordinate 1,286,971 of OU015503.1, forward strand.
ACTATGGCGTTTTCACAGGTAATTTTTATGCGTGTCCAAGATCGGGGGTGCCCGTTAAGAGAGGTTTAATTGCAATTACCTCGATTCTACAATTTTGAGGAAAACAAAAACATTACCAGTTGGTACATGTCAAACAGGACGATTGGCTAGTAATTAAATGTACTAATTCTCAAATTATACTCAACACACCATTGCAAAATTCTGAAAATCATAGTATTAAGAATAGAGAAATACACTTTAAATAATTGAAGCAGTGCCAAATAAACAATATCTGTCAGGTTTAATTCCATATCTCCCAGACAAAATTAAAAATAAAAATCGAAGAGAGAGCTAGAGAGATTCTTCGGAATAAACAGATTAAACGTGTTTATGCAGCCTCTTGCTTAGTGAGTATCTAAAGCCTGGTTGAAACATGTCACTGAGCATGCGCAGAAAGTATTTTTTCTTTCTATTCTAAAAAAAAGTAACTCCCGCTGCTGCCACTGTCCAAAACTTGTCACACTCTCTCCTCTGAAACCGCTAGGGGTATGGGGTCGGGAGCGATACCGATGGGGGCAGAACAATGGGGGGGGACCAAAGTAAGACATGTCTCATCTTCGTCGGTCTCTAAGTTTTTTTAATTTTATGTTTTGTGGGAAAATATTGACTTTTTCATCTTCAGATTACGATAACTCACCAAAAAATGATCGTAGAATTTTGATCATTTTACAATCTAAGACTACAGACATTTCTCTTTTAAACTAGACCTCATTTGTTTAAAAATATTTGAAACAGACTAATATTTTAATCAAAAAATGAAACAAAGTTTTTCAAGAAATATCATCACATATGTGGATGTAATATCGATGCTCCTCGAGTCTTTATCTTACAAAGAAAATATATACATCATCTGGAAGCTGAAAGCTTTCTTATTCATATAAACCTCATTTCAAGTCTATATCTTAAATTTTTGATTTTTAATTGAATTTTAAAGCTAATAATTCAACTGTGATGAAAAGCCCTTCGCATAAGGGTGACAACAGTAAATGGATGTAAGCTGTTACATTGCCCGAGAATCACCCCAATGGATCTCGCTATTAGCTAACAGAGAAGCAAGCGTAGCGAGCCTAGGGGCTAAGCCCCTAGTAATTGTAAATAATCGCTTATTAATAGAAATTGCGGTTACGAGAAAAAATAAATATTTCAGGTAGTCTCTTCTAAAGAATATAAAGCGGGTTATTAAAATAGGATTACTTATCATTACTTACCTCTTTTCTTTTCTTTTTCGTTTTTTTTTGACGCATTTTCGTACTTTTCTGTTTAACTGTTTACTGCTACTGGGTTTAGCACGCTGCCAAAATTATAGCTCGCTACGGACTCTGAATTTTTTCTTTCCGGAGGACTGTCATTGAGGAACGTAATCATGCGTTAAAACCAAATTTGACACATTTGTAGACTAAAATATTTCGCTCAAGACCAAAATGAATTAAAATGATGCTGTAGTTCTCTTTCGCGGACTGCCCGAAGAATAGGCATAGCAACTTATATATATATATACATAGCCTTTTCAACTAGTATATATATATATATATATATATATATATATATATATACTAGCTGAAAACCCGCACTTCGCTACGGAGTACATTCAAAGTAAATACAACGGTCAATGTATGCAATTAATGCCAATAAATAAATAAATAAATAAATAAATAAATATATATATATACACTGCTGGCCACTGTAAATGCAACACCCTGAAGGAAACATGCAAATAACATGAAATTTACAACATGCATTAGCGGAGGTGAGATATGCAAATGATTAGAATTTCAGCGCAGACGCACATCACGCGCGCCTGTGGCGTCACTTCAAAGCGCTATTTAAGGCTTGTAGATTTCGACGATTTCAAGTTCGGCAATTGTGTTTTTCTTGTGGTTTTTTCAAAAAAACGATCAATTATGCCTCGTCGAAAACAGCAATCATCTTTTGATCAAGTATCCGAGTTCGACAGAGGAAGGATAGTGGCCTACCGAGATTGTGGATTATATTCCAGGGAAATCGGTAGTCGTGTTGGACGAAACCAAACAACTGTAATGCGGATATGTGATCGTTGGATGCAGGAGGGTACGACGGACCGGCGTGTTCGATCGCATCCACCTCAGCGCACCACTTCACGTGATGACAGGCAAATTGTGCGCATGGCAGTGACGGATCGATCAGTCACATCACGAACCATAGCACAGCACATGCAGTCTGTAACGCATCATCCAGTGTCTGCGCGTACCATTCGACGCCGTTTACAGCAGAGTGGTCTGTCCGCAAGACGTCCATTGCTTTGTCTACCCTTGACGCAGAACCATTGACATGTCCGCCGCCAATGGTGCGACGGCAGAATGGAATGAAATTGTCTTTACTGACGAGTCGCGCTTCTGTCTGCAACACCACGATGGTCGCATTCGAGTCTGGAGACACCGTGAAGAGAGGATGCTGAACAGCTGCGTTATGCACCGCCACACTGGTCCTGCACCGGGTATTATGGTATGGGGCGGTATTGGATATCACTCTCGCACACCTCTAGTACGCACTGCCTGTACTTTAAACAGCCAGCGTTACATCTCCGAGGTGTTGGAGCCAGTTGTCCTTCCTTACCTTCAGGGCTTGCCCACAGCCATATTTCAACAGGATAATGCGCGACCATACATGGCACACATTGTCCAACGGTTCTTCGTCAATCGCCAGATTGAATTGCTTCCCTGGCCGCCTCGCTCTCCGGATCTTTCGTCTATAGAAAACATGTGGTCCATGGTTACTCTACGATTGACCCAGATTCCATCCCCAGCTGCCACAGCAGATCAACTTTGGCAACGTGTGGAAGCTGCTTGGTCTGCTGTACCGCAAGAACTCATCCAAAGTCTCTTTGAATCAATGCCGAGGCGTGTGGCAGTGGTGATCTCCAACAATGGCGGCTACTCTGGCTACTGATTTTGGCAGGAACCACACTTCACAGAAGTCTATAAATTTAATCATTTGATACTTGGTCAACATGTTATCTACAAAATAAATTTTGTTGTGATATCTCTTGTCTTTCTTTGTGTTGCAATTTGGGTGGCCAGAAGTGTATATATATATATATATATATATATATATATATATATATATATATATATACACACATTGGCTCCCAAAAGTATTCGTACACTTATGATTTTCAATGAAATAGAGGTCTATCCATTAATTAAAATGAATATTTCAGGATGGGTATTTAATAATAAGATCTATAATCTATTCTTAACAAAACTACATGAAATATTTTGAAAACATAATAAAACTTTATTTTTAAGAAATCAGCAATCAAAAAGTAACAAAAACTTTATCTCACAAATGTCATCGTACACTGAAATATTTTCGGATAAATTCATAATTAAAATTATCATCTGGCGCTTTATTTTTATTTTTTAATTGTGGTGGCATTTAAAATATCGTTTGGCTTTAATTTTTGCTTGCCTACTCTGTAATATTCTATTTATTATTTAAAAATGCCTCGTAATCGTAAAGAAACAACAAACAGCATTCAAAAATTGATTATTTTTCATCATAGTAGTGGTAAATCAGTTCGGAATATTGCTAAATTACTTAATTTATTCCATTCTACTGGGCAGTATGTGATAAAACGCTTTAAAGAAGAAAATCGAATCGAAAACAAGGTAAGAAAAGATCATCCGTTAAAGTTATCAAAACGTGATCAGAGATTTATAATTAGAAAATTTGTGAAAAATCCACTTTTGAGTGCTGTAACAGTTTCTGCAGAATTCAATAAAACATTTTCTTCTTCAGTTTCACCCGAAACTGGTCGACAAGTTCTCAGAGAAGCTGGATTAAATGGGCATTCTTCCCGTTGAAAAATTTTTGCGAGTGAGAAAAACAGAAAGCTTAGGCTTTCCTTCGCACTATCAATGATAAATAAGCCCCAAACGTATTGGAATAATGTCTTAATTGCCGATGACAGCAATTTTACCATTTTTAGTTCAGATGGGCGTATAATTGTATGGAGAAGAAAAAATGGAGAACTTAATCCCAAGAACTTAGTAGGAACAGTTAAGCATGGCGGTGGAGGTGTCCTTGTGTGGGGGTCCATGTCAGCGTCAGGACTAGGTAATTTGGTATTTATTGATGGCATAATGAATCATGCTGTTGATATAAATATTTTAAGAGAAAATTTTAAATTATCAGCCCAAAATTTGGGTATTGGAAACAACTTTGTTTTTTATCAAGATAACGATCCTAAGCACACGGCTCACAACGTTCGCCTCTGATGTTTCTATAATTGTCCAAAAGTTTTGAAAACCCCACCTCAATCGCCAGATTTAAACCCAATAGAACGTATTTGGAGAGAACTGGAGGTTCGACTACGAAAACACGACATTCACACGAAAAGTGAACTAAAAACAATTATGATGGAAGAATGGATGAACATTGATGCAGAAATTACAAAAAAACATGTGCAATCCATTACCAGACGTTTAAAAGCTGTTGTGTATGCTAAAGGATATCCTACTAATATAGTAATGTAGAAGAAAATATTCAAATTAAATCTAATATAAAGAATACTAAAGAATATAGTACAGTTAATGTAGTACAGTTTGTAGAACATTTCTTTTACTGTATTTTAATATTTTTTTGGTTAATGTCCAATCGTCAGCCGCATTATCAAGAAAAAAAATATTTATTTTGTCTATGTAGTTTTTATGCACGTGACGATAAATTTATTTAAAGTACCAGAAAAAGAAATCACGTGATAAGTATTTAATAAATTGAATTCTAAAAATTAATCTTTAAAAATTACCCAAAAATCCGAAAATGGATGTAAAGATTCGAAAAAGATTTCATTTTAAAGGAATTTTTATGATCTTTCTCGTGATATAAATTTTATAACCCTCACATTATTATTTTAAATGCAAACTTTAAAAAAGTTACAAAAACAGCTTGAAAATTTAATTTAAAAAAATCGAAGAAGAATTTTTGAAAAATCTTTCTTAATGCACCCCTACACTATAAGAAGAATCGCCATGCAAAATTTCAGCTCTTTAGGTCCAGCGGTTTGGTATGCGTTGTATGTCAGTCAGTCAGTCAGTCAGTGAGTCAGTTACGGAACTGTTCTATATATACAGATAGATAGCCTTTTTTCCTACATTAATTCAAGATGCGAATTATTTAAAGCGAGAATTTTAATTCTTTCAGTTTTCACTGTTTTCACAAACTTTTTGTAAATAGGGTGCAAATAAGGCATTCTTTTGTTTTCTTCCGCTTTGAATATTTAATGCTGACTGGCCATTAGGGAAGAGTGGATTGTTCAATATACTCCGCATAGTGAGAAAGAAGAAATATGCGCTTCCATTGAGTTTTGTTCCTGCCAGAATACTTCTACACGGTGCCAGTGAAACATCTAGGAGCCGCCATCGATCATTTAAGGGAAACAAAAAATGTTGCTTCCAGACATTAAAAGGCTACTCTCAGAGACAGCACCATAAACGTCTCAAGGACGAAAAGCAATCTTCTTAGCCCTAGAAATATTTATAGCAATCTCGAATTGTCAATCATTGTGTCGGATCTCCTAATCTGTTCTCCATTTTTATTTTCCCATATATTAATACTAATGAAGTAGTTCTTCAGTCGGGAAAAGAAACATAAAATTGGCCTTTTTTAAACATCAGGGAACATAAAAATTCTCAAATAATACACGTAACTCATATTATTTGTTTGATTTCTTTTACCATATAGCTTGAAAAATATTTGTTAAATTATATTTATACTCAAACTAGCTGAAAACCCGCGCTTCTCTACGGAGTATGCAATTAATGCCAAAAAAAATATATATACAGTCGAACCTCCATATATCGAAGTAGCAAAATGCCGGAAAAAAATTCGATATATAGAAATTTCGATATATAGAATTGATCTTAGTTTTATCATAATTCTCCTAAAACATTAAAATTAAAGCTAATTTTCGTATACGAATCTCCATTTCCAATTTATATGGGAATAACATTAAATGAAAGTTAATAACTAAAAAATAAATTAATGTGAAAGATTTATTGAGTACTACATAAATTTAAAACAAAAACAATAATCCAGTTAGTGGGTTCAATGATCACAGTTACATTCTTTAAAAAAAAAAACTACGAATATCTTGCTGAACAGCCAGTTTTGCGGAAAGTTCATCAAAGAAATGCTCGCATTTATTCAGTCCATTAAAAACTTCATCAGGGACGTTTTCCACGAATTGAAGTATTGCTTCAAATGTTAAAAATTGGGGGATTTTAATCTAAAGTGGAATAAAATCTCCCAATATGTCGTGAAAAAATTTTCGATATATAGAGATTTTTTCGATATATAGAAACAGTTTTTCTATGTAATGAACCTGGAGATTTGCTAAGAGTTCGATATATAGAATATTTCGATATAAGGAAGTTCGATATATGGAGGTTCGACTGTATTTATAATAAATGCGACGATCAATGTAAACAAATGATGTAATATATATATATATATATATATATATATATATATATTTATAAAGAAATCGTAAGGGATATTTATTTTTTTTGGATAATATCCAATCGTCTGCTGCATTAGAAAGATAAAAAAATTATTTTTTTTGTCTATTTAGTTGTTATGCACGTGACGATAAATTTATTTAAAGTACCAGAAAAAGAAATCACGTGATCAGCATTTAATAAATTAAATTCTAAAAATTAATATTTAAAAATTCACCCAAAATCAGAAAATCAAGGTGAAGGTTCGAAAAAGATTTCATTTTAAAGGAATTTTTATGATCTTTCTCGTGATATAAATTTTATAACCCTCAAATTATTATTTTAAATGTAAACTTAAAAAAAGTTACTAAAACAGCTTAAAAATTTAATTTAAAAACAATCTACTAAATTAAATTTTTAAGCTCAATTTAATAGATTCGTTTTAAATCTTATTTTGAAATATTTATGTTAGAAATTATTTTCAAAATCTTTCTTAGTGCACCTCTACACCATAAGAAGAATCGCCATGTAAAATTTCAGCCCTTTAGGTCCAGCGGTTTGGTCTGTGCTTTGTATGTCAGTGAGTCAGTTACGGAACTGATTTATATAAATAGATTGTATGATATTGTAACCCAGCATTAAGATTTTTAACCCCATAGCAGTGACATTTATTTGAAAAAAATGTATCCAAAATGGAATACACATCAAGACATGGACGTTCTGGTGCTGCCTGTCACAAAGAGTGACGTTCGTTTACCTGTTTCGTGCTCTCATAATAAAGAAGCCAAAAAATTCGCGATTTGGAATGACAAATTGTCGAAATGACAAATTCTTGCAGAGTAAGATTTTATCGCACACACACACATATAATATATATATATATATATATATATATATATATATATATATATATAAAACTGTTCTGTAACTGACTGACTCACTGACTCACTGACCGCTGGACCTAAAGGGCTGATATTTTGCATGGCGATTCTTCTTATAGTGTAGGGGTGCACTAAGAAAGATTTTTGAAAATTCTTCTTAGATTTTTTTAAATTACATTTTTAAGCTGTTTTAGTAACTTTTTTTAAGTTCGCATTTAAAATAATAATTTATTTTTTTTTTGGGGGGGGGGGTAAAAAATGTATATCAGAAGGAAGATCATAAAACTTCCTTTAAAATGAAATCTTTTTCGAATCGTTACCTCCATTTTCTGATTTTTGGTGAATTTTTAAAGATTAATGTTTAGAATTCAATTTATTAAACGCTGAACACATGATTTCTTTTTCTGGTACTTTAAATAAATTTATCGTCACGTGCATAACAACTAAACAGACAAAAAAAAAATTTTTTTTGAAGGTAATGCGGCAGACGATTGGACATTATCAAAAAAAAATATTAAAATACAGTAAAAGATATTATGATCCTCAAACTCTACTGTATTAACTGTACTATATTCTTTAATATTTCTTATTACATTTAATTTGAAAATTTTCTTCTACATTATTTTGTCTATAAAAATATCCCTTACAATTTTGTCATAAATATATTTTTTTTTGTTTTTTTACATCAATTGTATACATTCATCATCGGATTTATTATAAATAAATATATATATATATATATATATATATTTATTTATTTATTTATTTATTTTGGCATTAATTGCATACATTGACCGTTGTATTTAATTTGAATGTAATCCGTAGCGAAATACGGGTTCTCAGCTAGTGTATATATATATATATATATATATATATATATATATGTGTGTGTGTATGTGTGTGTGTGTGTGTGTGTGTGTCTGTGTACGTACATGTACACTATAACCTCGTTTATCCAGACTAACTGGGACCATAGACTATCAGGACAATCGAAAATCCCGATAATCCGGGTAATATGGGTAAAAGTCAAATCAAAATCCTTAACTAAGCAGACTTATCGTTTATTACGCTAAAAAACTGTGTTTTGCAACAAAATTATATAGAATTTTTTACAAGACATTAAAAAATATAAAAATAACTTTTCACATCATTTCTTAACAAAGAATTGGTAAGTCTCGTAAAGTTTTCTTAAACCCAACAAAAAGCATTTTATTACCGTAATTTATAGTACAATCTATGCAGGAACTGTACATGAATCGAGCTAAAAGGCGAATATTTGGCGTACTTGTAGTTACGTTCTTGCTACAATAATTAAAAATTGTTATCTAATGTTAATATTAAAAAAAATAATGTCTACAAATCTGATTCGGGTCAACGAGGTTTTACTATATATATATATATATATATATATATATATATATATATATATATATATATATATATAATAGACGTTGTCTCTGTATAACACTTCCGGGCTGTCCTCATCTTTCAATTGAAGCCCTCAGTAAACAAAGAGCCGGATAGGCTTAATTTCCATTTCAGATGTGGATCAGAATTTTTTCTTACCTAAAAACTAATATATTCTCCATCAAATCACGTTTGTTCAGCCTAATTTTCTATAAAACATTCAGAACTAAAGAAAATTGGATGCTTTTAGCTGTATATTTAACAGTTTTTAAAAATCTGTTTACTTTTGCGATGAATTCTGAAAGTAAACAAACTTGAATGTGAATGAGTCAAGTAGCTCACGTATTCATAGCTGTTAAAAACTGGATGGCAGTCTACTATTCCAATCGCATGAAAAACTAAATAAATAAAAAAATAATGAAAGGGTTTGCTTTTACAAGGTGTGGATTAAATGCAATATTGTTAGATAATTCGGGATATTTTTTAACTTTCATATACTTTTTCCATTATTACGTCATTATTAGTATTATGATGTCAAAATGACGGGTTGAATGGCAGTCTACTTCTCCAATCGCATGAAAAACTAAATAAATAAAAAATAATGAAAGGGTTTGCTTTTACAAGGTGGGGATTAAATGCAATACTGTTATAAAATTCGGGATATTTTTTAACTTTCATATACTTTTTCCATTATGACTTCATTATTAGTATTATGACGTCAAAATGACGGGTTACCTTCTAGTATATATATATATATATATATATATATATATATATGTATGTGTGTATGTAATATCTTAAAATTATGCCCTACATTCTACCATTTAAATTCCCTTCCTAAATCTAATCGCCAGTAATATTAATTTATCGTTTTAAAACTCTTAGCCACAGAACTTCTCATGAATCCCATGCCTTTGCATTTCTACATATGTATAGAAGATCGTTCGCACTTTATGGAAACGATTTTGATAGTTACGTTTTATGTATAAATGCCATATTTTTTGCGGCGATTTGCTTCTATCTGATAGCCATTATTCTCGACAATAGCTCTAGCTCGAATTTTCCATGAAAGTAAACTTTTCTTAGTACTGTCAAGTCAATTTTAACCCATTCCTCTTGGACCGTTTTCCAAAGTTCCTTTCAGTGTTCTTTGATGCCGTTTCGTACGGCTCGCTTTAATAAACTGTAAGCACAAAAGTCCCTTGGAGAAGCGTCAGGTGATTTTACAGGTATTTCATTAAATGGGATACATTTTATTCCTGATTCTGATTCTTTCTTTGCTAAATAAGCGGCAGTTGATTTAGACGTGTGACTAGAGGCTTTGACCATATGAAGCTCAACTTTATCAATGTCCTTTCCATATAAGTCTGGAATTTCTTCTTCAAAAATTGGTTCTAAACTATTCTGCTGATAATAGAGTGAATTAATTTTGGCTTTACTTGAGATTTTTTAAATTTTTAATTTGCCTTTGTAGCAAAATCCAGCAACTATCATGAATCCCTTTGGTAACTTTTCTGTATACTTATGAGGCCATTTCTTATGATTCTCGTCAGTTGAGCCATAGAAAATTGATCTTTCTTTATTACAGTCACTGAAATACACCCATGCCTTATCGAGTGTTGCCACAAATTTTTATTTTTCAGCAGCTAGCTGTTTTTCATATAATTTCCTATGATTTGCTTTTGTTTCAGCAATATGCTTTGGCAAAAAGTAGATAACTTCAAATCTTTTTCATTAACCTTTTTCATTAATCTTTTTCATGAAGTTTTTTAACTTCAAATCTTTATGAAAGATTTTACTTACAGTGCCGGAAGACACTCCTAGTTTCGATGCAAATGATCTTTGAGTCGGCGGATTTTCTTTTAGGATCAGAGACTTTACTTTCTTGATATTTACCTGCGTTCGAAGAATCTTAGGATGAGGTTTCGCGTCATGTTTTCCTTTATACTTTCAGTTAGACTTTTTCGATTCAAATTTAATATATTATACATGCCTTTTTTTGAAATTCCATAACCGCGATTTTTACACCACTTTATAATTTGATGATGCGAATATTTCTCCTCAGAAAGATCAGTTACATAACCTTCGAGCTATATATCAATTTTAGGAGCCATTTTCTGAATAAATCTTTTATTTTACATTCCAATCAAAACAAAACAAGAGCATACGATTATTCTGAAGTTGCCAAATTTTTATCTTAAAATGCAATGGACAGAAGTAAATTACAAAATCGTTTCCATAAAGGGCGAACGACCTTCTGTATATGTCCGAATTCAGGAGTGTGTTAGCTTTGTGAGCTCCCTAAATCTACTGACCTTACAAATATTAGTCACATGTCTACCTTGCCCTCTCGCGTTTAATGTTGAAAGGTGACATTATTCCGAGCCGTTCTTCTGGAATGAAGGGATGTATTTTCGCTCAAATAAACGATGTACTAAGAAGTTCAGCTCGATTACATTTAAATCTAATTTTTATTCCTTTTAGGCCAAGTCTAGCTCCAGCCATGTAAATATGAGCTAGTTTTCCCTTTCAGGTTATAATTTAAGGACATCATTTAATGGGGATATTACATGTATATATATATATATATATATATATATATATATATATATATATATATATATATATATATATATATATATATATATATATATATATATATATATATATATGCATATGTATGTGTGTGTGTGGTTGAAGCGATAGCATAAGCTTTTGTGCTTTAGATGTTTACAGTCTTTATTACAGGAAATCTGTTCCCATTTTTCCTATAAGGAAGTATATCCACGCTTTTTAAATTTATCTGTTCAAAGTACAAAAGTCAGATCAATTAATCTTACGCTATCTTTATACGTACACATTTCCCAATTTGTAAAATAGTTTTCCTGTTTAAATAATCGAGTTGCGATTTTTCGAGTTTTATAGCGTAAGTCTAGATTGCGGTTCTTAAAATTATAACCGTAAAATTTGCAATGAATGCGAAAAGAAAAAGCTGCTGTAAGGAACAAGCTTCTTGAACGAATTACGTTCTTTCTAGCATACCCCACTGTGTATAATACTTCCGCCAACCAAAACGTAATGGAAAGTGTGACCTCCTAACAATTATTTCCCATATTTATCCTATTGCTTTCAACTGCGTGTTATCGTGGGAACTATTTGACAATGCATTGTTCACTATTGAGAGATGAAAGTGAATCGCATATATGAGTCAGACGCCAAACGTGACTCTGAATTCGTTTGAAAGCTTGTCGAAATCAATGCCTTTTATCAACGGAAGTTGCAAAGTTCCGAAAAAAATGTAAAAATAGCAAGGAATAGCTTATGTCAGACTCAAGAAATTGGAAGCTCATGTACATTGACTTCTAAGGGGTAACTCTCAATGCAAATCTAGAGGTAATTTGAGCGTTAGGGAATTTAGACGGCAAACTTTGTGCTTCCCGAGCAAGATATGAAAATATCCCTTGGGGATCAGTACAATGCAAAACCTGAAAACTTCCCTGTATCTCTCTCCCTCTATAAGGCCATATTATATTCAGAACCGATTGAAGACTCCATAGACCGAATGTTATGGAAAATACGTCTTTCCGACGGCCAACCCTCAAAACGGCCACTTACTTTTTTAACCATTACTGGCTGCCATAGAAAAGTTTCATTGTGTATATATATATATATATATATATATATATATATATATATATATATATATATATATATATATATATATATATATATATATATATATATATATATATATATATAAACATATGTTACAGTGAAAACCCGAAATCAGTGAAAACCCGAATTAACTAGGGAAAACGCGTTCTAACTGGGAGCACTAGGGAAAACCCGAATTAACTAGGGAAAACGCGTTCTAACTGAGAGCGCTAGGGAGAACCCGAATTAACTGGGAAAAACGCGTTCTAACTAACAGCGCTAGGGAAAACCCGTTTTATTCGGATTTTGACTGATTTGTTAGACAATATTATTTGTATCTATCCACAATTATGTTATTATTTCAACAATATATTATATAACATGTTCTAATTTAAATCAAACTATACTTAGTAAAATAGTGTTTGAGGAAAGAACCTATCATTGAAGAAAAAAGTCTTTATTTGGATATTGTTTAACACAGTACCGTTATTATGAATTACTTATTTCGACAAGGCAACCTACTGTGACACTTAGAATTGCAAAGAGAACCATTTTTCATACAGAAACATTTCTTTGAAGAACAATATTTTTTACAAGAACAGCTGACGAACCCTTGTCCAGTTTCTACAGCTCCTTTTCTTGCTGCTGTTCTCAGCGAAATTTCCTGATCCGGTACTCGATCTTGAATCAAGAAAATTTGTGGCGATACATCTAATTCAGGTCTTAAAATCAGTGAATATGATAAACTTTTGTATTAAACTTGTACAAAAATTGCACATTTTCAATCTTGGTTTGAAGTCAACTCTTTAATTTATGAACATAAGAAAATTAATGTAATACCTAAATTTAATGCTTATTTATAACACATACACCTAATAGTTACTACATATAATATTTAATGGAATACTGCTAAATTTCTGTCAACAGTTAGCTGCAGGGGTGGATCCAGAAGGGGGGCTGTTGGGGCGATCCCCCCCCTACAGCTAGTGAGCTAGAGGTATGCCAAAATACTATTTATTCTATTATAATTTGAGAAAATCAGTTTTTCAAACTCATTCAACCTTTTTTTTTGCTCTCTCCCCTCCCTAAAAAATTAATTTCCCGGCTACGACCTTGTCGTCCCCTCCTAACGACTTGTTAGGATCCGCCCCTGATTAGCTGTAGTCTACTGTATAACTACGTATAGAATTTAAAGTTAATATAAATAATAACCATATATTTATTAAATAAATACTGAACTAATTAAGTTTAAATATCATTTCTTATCTCGAATACAGTTTGTACACAACCCATCTTTCATACCACTTTTGTACAGGCCATTTTTTTTTTTTCAAGCACTACAACGATGAGATTTCGCAAGTCCTCTTTTGCACTATCAACATTTGGAATGAGAACAACAACATTACCTCCAATATCAACCTCAGGATGTGTTGCATCGTTTCATCCGTTTTAGATCTTTTTCATTCGTTTGACTCGTTTTATGAAATTTTCTTTGGCTTTCTTTCTAATTAGAAAAAAGGTTGGTCGACTTAATAGCAAGCATATACTCCCCTGATTGTGCTTGTTCAGTTTCTTACTCTTCTGCATTCATATCCTGGAAAATTTTTTCGGAAAGGTTTAGAAACCAAACCATTCCTTTTTTTATTTTTTTTCTGTTGTCATGTTTCACACATCGATAAAAAAAAATGTGTATCATCTCAGTAGTTATGTTAGCATATTTTCTCGAAGTCAATTTTGAGTCTGTCTCTACCACCTTGTCCTATGGCCACATGCGCACTTTCGATAACATAAAAAATTTCTTCAACTGGTAAATAATATTTTATGGGCTCATTTGAAGAAACCAACTTTTTTTACTCCACTAATTTCAAGAATGTCAAACTTTTTTAATCTGTGGTATTGAACAGAAGTCTTGCTAACGACAGATTTGGCTTATTCAACCTCTCATAAAAGAGTGTTGTATTCATCACTTGTTATAACATTAAAGCTATTTTGTTTTCTATTTAATAACTGCAATTGTTCAAGAAATCTATTTTTCCAATTTTTAGCGCAAAAAGCATTAACATTTTCTTTACTCATCGTAAATAAATCAAACAGCACAAGCACGTTCCTGCAAGAATAAAACTAAACGACTGCAGTTGCTTTGAAAATTTCACAAGCAGCAAATCCATATTCAAGAGGTTCTAACTGAACAAAACCGGCATTAACTAGGGAAAACGGGTTTTCCCTAGCGCTCCCAGTTAGAACGCGTTTTCCCTAGTTAATTCGGGTTTTGACTGATTTCGGGTTTTAACTGTAACACACACACATATATATATATATATATATATATATATATATATATATATATATAAATATATATATATATATATATATATATATATATATATATATATATATTAGGGTGTCTCAAAAATTTATTTCTCCAAAACTGTTGCTCCCCTGCTCCCCATGGTTTTTCTGGTTCCATTTGGGTACAAAAGAAAAAGTGTGAAGTTTAAACACTGTAGGTCAAGGGGAAAGTTTGCCCCTAAAATCTTAAAATTTGGAAATATAGTCAAAATTTCAATTTCTTTCACTATTTAACAATTTATTTTATTTTTTTAAAAGAAAGATATGTCTATTATAAGTGTTTTTATACTATTTAAAAATATTTCAATATTTGTGTTTGAATTATTAATTAGATCAAATTTTGGTTATAGAAAAATGTACGTAATAAACAGGAAAATTGTCAAAACTCGAAAATGTTTGGTAATAGTTGTTACTAGTTTTAAATTCACCTGTGACTAATGAAAAAGTGTTATTTTCATTTGGTTTAGTTAATTTAGTTTTTACAACAAATAATATAAGGAAGTAAATAATAAGACATCTTTTTATCAAAACTTAATTTATAAAAAGGACATAAATGTTCGTAAATAGTTTAACATAATACATTACAAATTGTTCAAGTCTTTTTTCATGAATGCAGGTGTTGATTTTCTACTCTGTTCAACACACTAGATTAAGTTTTGCTTTTGGTCTTCATTTTTTTCGTAATTTTATTTGAGAAATGTATAAAAATGAGTCAGATTTTCAAAACGTTGGGTATTGAACTGGGATGGCAAAATAATGAAAAATTTTGATTATGAACAAGATGAAAGACCAACTATGCTCATATCTGAAGTTCCAGATTATAAAAAAGGAAAACTTTTAGGCGTTCCTAATATTCCAGATGGAACAGGAAAGTCACAGGCAGACAAAGTTTTTGGATTAATTCAACAGCGGGGAATAACTGAAAATATAGTCGGACCTTCCTTTGATACCACCGCATCCAACAGTGGATGGGCAAATGGAGCTTGTGTACGATTGGAAATCTCTCTATTCAAAAAAAAGTAACTCCCGCTGCCGCTGCCGCCGTTGTCAAAAGCTTGTCACGCTATCTCCTCCGAAACCGATGGGGGTATGGGGTCGAGACCGATACCAATAGGTGCAGAAAAATGTGGGGAACAAAATAAGATATGTCTCATCTTCGTCGGACTTTAATTTTTTTTTAATTTTATGTTTTGTGGGAAAATATTGACTTTTTCATCTTCAGATTACGATAACTTGCCAAAAAATGATTGTAGAATATTGATCTTTTTACAATCTAAGACTACAGACATTTCTCTTTCAAACTAGACCTCATTTGTTTAAAAATATTTTAAGACAGACTAATATTTTCATCAAAAAATGAAACACAGTTTTTCAAGAAATATCGTCACAGATGTGGATGTAATATCGATGCTCCTCGAGTTTTTATCTTACAAAGAAAATATTTACATCATCTGGAAGCTGAAAGCTTTCTTATTCATTCCTCATTTCAAGTCTTTATCTTAAAATTTCGATTTTTAATTATATTTTATAGCTGATACTTCAGTTGCGTGTATTCCGTGGGAAGAAACGTCCTTCGCATAAAGGATGACAAGAGTACATGAATGGAAGCTGTTACATTGACCGAGAATCATTCCTATATATATCGCTATTAGCCATAACAGAGGAGCGAGCGTAGCGAGCCTAGGGGCGAAGCCTCTAGTGTCTTTAAACAGAAATGTTTTTTCCCTTACTTGTCGGCATCATGCTTTTGAGCTGATTAAATTTGCCACGTAGAACTCAGTTTTTGGAAATTCTATGAGTTCTGATAATTTATTGTTCAAGGAATTCCAAGGACAATGGAAAGACATTTCAAAACGCCTCGATCAGTTCATCACACTAGATATTAAAGCTTTAAAAGATGAAGCTATAACTTTTCTCAATCTTGTTTTAAGCCAAGAAAAACAAGTCTTCCCTCGTAGAGACTACAAGGAATGTGCCGAGGTCTTACTAATAATATTAGGGGAAATACAGTGGCAATAGCCTGGCGCTTTCAATAAAGCAAGATGGATGTCAACAGTTCTTTATGCAGCCAAAATGTATGCTTTTAGTAAGCAGCTCAATTATGATTCAAAGAAAGTTGAGAAGCTGCAACGTATTTGGGTTTTCAATACCTTGATATACATTAAATGCTGGTTTAATGTCCCCAAAGCAACATATGCCCCAGCAAATTACTTGAATCTGTGGCAGTACTTCAACAACTAATAAGCAATTGATCCTGAAGCAGCTGAGGCTGCTTTAACATCATTCGATCGCCATTTATGGTGTCTGGTCGAGGAAACGGTACCATTGTCACAGTTTTCAAAAAAGATATCAGATACAGACAAGAACAATTATAAGATAAAAAGAACTTTTTATTTACCATGTTCTTAAATTTTCTGTTGAATCATATAAACTTGACAATTCTATGTATTAAAAATTACTTTTTTAAATTTTTAACGCTTCAATATCTTTAATTATATCAATTCAATATTTTTCACGACAATGCGTATTACAATACTTGTAATCACCCTGACAAGTAATGTGAGGTTTCGTTTTAACTTAAACACTAAAACGATAATACAGTGGTGCCTTGGGTTACGAGTTTAATTCGTTCCATGACGGAGCTCGTAACTCGAAATACTCGTATCTCGAATCAGTTTTCACCATTGAAACGAGTGGAAATGCCATTAATTCGTTCCGGGCTCCCCCAAAACACCGCAATTTTTTTATTACATGCTTTTAAATAAGAAAAATGTGCTTATAAATTATGAACATTGTATAAAAACCCAATATTATAGAATGTACTGTAATAAACTTCTTTTATTAGGTGTAATGTACAACATTTACCTTGAAGATCAGACCTGATGATGCTGATGGTAGAGGAGGAGAAAGGCTGAACTAAATAATTAAATCTTATTCGTTGATTTTTGACCAAGGTCATCCCATTCCCCTAGATTCAATGGGGGTTCCAGTGTGTGTGTGCGTGTGGGGGGGGGGGTGAATTGAAGCTATTTCTCTGTGAGAGTGGTTAGACGCTGTTCGGTTTCGATGGTCAAGTGTGGGCAGAGCAAGCTGCCCCGGGTGATAATTGCTGAGTCTTAATATATCTGTTTAAGACTGGATAGTAGTCTTAAAATTATTTTATACAACTGTAAAATAATTGTACATAAAGGTTGTAAATATTATATGCTTCTCGTGTTCTCATTTGATGAGCACGTAACATGGTGTTCGCTGCGCAAACTAGCGGTGGGGTATCAAGCTTGCTCGTAACCCGAATTATAGATCGTAACTCAAAGCAAAAAATCTGCCGAGAGAGTGCTCGTATCTCGAAAAACTCGTAAGTAGAGACACTTGTAAGTCGAGGTACCACTGTATTTGTAATTCAATATCTTTTAATTACATGAATTCAATATTGACAATGCGTATTACGATAGTTGCAATCACCCCATAAGCAATGTGAGGTTCCGATATAGCTTAAACGATAACACGACAATAATTGTGATTCGGTGCCTTTAATTAAATTAATTAAATATTTTACAATGTGCATTACAATAGTTGTAATGACTCCCAGAAGCAATATGAGGTTCCGATAGAGCTTAAATGCTAAAACGACAATATTTGTTATTCAATATCTTTAATTATACGACTTACAGTAAACCCTTGGATGACAAATACGCAATGCACACTTCTTCAGTTCCCCAATAAATTAAAAAACTGGTGGCTACGTATTACGAACTAATTATTCTTCACCATTTGGTCAAGGAGCATTGGCGTAATCTTCGCAAATTACACCAATCACATGAATCCTCCTTGGCTTGATGATTAACTATCAATTCGGTCGAAAGATGTAGTTACTCCCTTTTAATTCATTTAGGAATTGAAGAAGTGTTCATTACGTATCCTTAATTACATAAACTCAATAATTTTCATGACGATGAGAATTGCAAGTTGTCCCCCTTACAAGCAATGTAAGGATCCGCTATAACATAAACTCTGAAAAAACAATGTAGCAATTCATTTTTCTTAATACGTCAATTCAGTATTTGTTGTGACAATGTGTATTACAATAGTTGTGACAAACCCACCAGCAGTGTGAGGTTCCGCTATAATTTAAGGTATCCGTACGCCTTTAAAACGGCATTTTCGGACAAAATATCGAACTTTTTAAAGTAACATCAAAGTCTTATCTTTTATCTTTCTAATTCTGTTTGAATTTACAAATATGGGGGATTTTGGAACAAAAATATTTATTTTTTAAAGTAAGAAATATGTGATAATTTTATTTTTACCTTTTTTTCAAAATTAATTTTTTGATCGTTTATCTTTACTCAAAACTTCCTACAACAAAAAGTGACGCTTAAAATGCATTAAAGTTTTGCGTAGTTTATTTATAAATGTTTATAAAGGGAATCGAATATGCTCATTATTGCAGATTCAGTAGTTTTTTGTTTACATAGGTATGAATTGCAAGTGACAATAAATTTTAAGGGATTTTTCTGTGCATCGGTACTTTAACTGATACGGACTCTGAGATAAACAGACTAGAACCCTAAGAATACGCTGTTCCCTAGATAAAGTTATTCTCTTCATTCTACAATTTATTAAATGGTAATATATTTGTTTGTTTTTGAGTTATCATGTTTTGCGGAAAAGTCAAATTTTCCCCCATCTTTTCAGGTTTTCCCGCTGAAATAATTATTTTAGTGTAGCAGCTGAATTTTCTATACATTTTTACAAGTTTTAATTTACTTGTCATTATAAAAAATAGATAAAAAGACAAAACTGAAAAAAAGTAAAAAAATCACCTCCAAAGGTGTACAGATACCTTAAACGCTAAAACGACAATAATTCAATGTCTTTAATTACATTAATTCAATGTATATCATTACAATAATTGTAATCACTCCCACGAGCAACGTTCCATACCGTTATCTGTATATATAAAACAGTTCCGTAACTGACTGACTGACTGATTGACTGACTGACATACAGACCAAACCGCTGACACACAGACCAAACCGCTAGACCTAAAGGGCTGAAATTTTGCATGGCGATTCTTCTTATAGTGTAGGGGTGCACTAAAAAAGATTTTTTGAAAAATTCTTCTTCGATATTTTTAAATTAAATTTTTAAGCTGTTTTAGTAACTTTTTTTTAAGTTTGCATTTAAAACAATAATCTGAGGGTTATAAAATTTATATCACGAGAAAGATCGTAAAAATTTCTTTAAAATGAAATCTTTCTCGAATCTTGACCTCCATTTTCTGATTTTTGGGGAATTTTAAAAGATTCATTTTTAGAATTTAATTTATTAAATGCTGGTCACTTGATTTCTTTTTCTGGTACAATAAATAAATTTATCGTCACGTGCATAACAGCGTAATAGACAAAAAAATATTTTCTTCCTGCTAATGCGGCAGACGATTGGAAATTATCCAAAAAATTTAAATTACAGTAAAAATATGTTCCTCAAACTGTACTATATTAACTGTACTATATTCTTTAGTATGTTCTATTAGATTTAATTTGAATATTTTCTTCTACATTATTTTGTCTGTATAAATATCCAATTACGATTTTTTTATAAATATATTTTTTCGTTTTTTTACATCAATTGCCTACATTGATCGTTGTATTTATTATGAATATATATATATATATATATATATATATATATTTATATATTTATTTTGGCTTTAATTGCATACATTGATCGTTGTATTTAATTTGAATTTACTCCGTAGCGAAGTGCGAGTTTTCAGCTAGTAACTTCTAAAATAGCTGGGTGTTCAACTTTACTCCCTAAACCTACCACCTTTGACATCATTTGGAAGCAGAAACGCTCCTCAATCTATCATTTTTGCCCGAGCAAAGGTTGCGAGTGGCGTTAGAGATCTCCCGATCGCAGAGTGTTCTTCCTCCATCCCTGCGGAGAACTTAAAAAGAGAGGCACAACAGTTCTCGCTGATTTGCCTCCCCCTCCACTCGTGGGACATTCTCGCGACGCTATTTGCTGGATCGTCGCGAGTTTGCCGTTCAAATAAATCTTCGTTTTCTGAGGGAAGGCACCCAAACTTTGATCTGTCGTCGCATATTTCCTATTTACCAGTAATGTGGCCTCTGCTTTGTAAATGGGAATAGACAGATTTAGAAACGATCCTTTGCTAGCGTCTCCATTCTCACCTTTTTATTGTTGTCAAGGACATTGAGTATTGAAAAATTATTTATCTTGTCACGGAGAGTGGCAATATAAGAGTCGGTGTGTTTAGGAATCAGCAAGACGTAAGTTAAAAATATTAAGTTTATTCAGAACTTCAATAAACGTTAAAAAAATTAAAAAGAATAACTTAAAATATTTGTATAACCAAAATAGTCTCACACAGAGATTTCTAACACATGAATCTCACTAGCTCGTGAGTCCCTCTGTGTGTGCTGCTAGCGGCTCTTTTGCTCGAGCGATATTTATACAAGCAAGTAACATAACATTAACATATATTTGCATAAAATAAGGCGAAACGTCGCAACGTCACTGGGTACGTCAGTTTTCGTCTACTATAGATCACGTGATCGTCGGGTGGCAGAAAACTGAAGCCGTTCCTATGCGTTTGCATGTGTTTTTGGACAATACCTTCATTTTGAGTTAAATAATTTAAATTTATCTATAAAATTCCTCATATTAGTTGTATGTAACAGGTATTTTAACACTTCTTTTCGATATTTCGCAAGGTTTAAGAGAATATAATCATTCTTTCGCTGAGAATAATCATTATTATGTTGAGATATGTATAGATATCAGGATAAGTTACTTCAGGCCAGTGTCTTGTATAGTAACTCCTGTCTTCCTCTGTCAATAAATACGGGTCACATACTGAATAAACCTTTCCGGGCTGTACCTGAATGTTTAATTTAGTGATATACCTTTGTTTAGATATCCATATCATATAAGACTTTGCGTAATCTGAGAGCATTTTATTCAACAAGCTGTAAGAATGCTCATTGAACGCCATGTTAAATTATGCAATGTTTTGCTACTCCTCGCCAAACAAGAAGTAAAATCTGCGAGAGTTGAGATGTGACATGCTGCGAGACACTGCCCTATAGACTGTAAAGGAAAAATAATAAACCATGGGGAAAATAAATGAAAATCCCCATTTCTCAGATGTATGACGTCAAAGTTGCCGTGACGCCATTAGTTGTTAGGTAATAAGTACTACGTCAGACTAAAACGATAGCATGAATGTCGGAAAGTAATACAAGTAAACTTAATCTAATAAACTGAAGTTTAGATAGCCCATTTAGGGTGCATTTGCCTAACATACCTTATTTGCTTATTTGAAAGCATTACTTTAATCTCATGCATTTTAAACTATAATAAATGTCAAACATCTAGAGGGTTAAACAGACTTCTGGATTTTTCATTTAAAATGAAAATTCCCTAACGCAAAAATTACCCTAAATATTTTTGTTTAATCTCGTGAATGACAGTTTTGCTGGAGGTATCAAAATAAAATTTTGTTTACAGATTCCCCCCAACCCCCTCCCTCCAAAAAGAAAAAACGCTAAAATGAAAATATTTCTAAATTAGCATTGTTGTTCTAATGTTTTGGCTTTGTACTTTGTCCTATTGTCGCTTGTCCTATTGTCCTATTGTATGTTGGTTTCTTACTATGGGTGCACAAACTTTGTCAAGGTCACATGAAATGAACTATTGGTTATTCAACTTTTATGGCACCAGTTTCTCTCTCTCTCTCTTTATATATATATATATATATATATATATATATATATATATATATATATATATATATATATATATATATATATATATATACGGGGGCTGTAAATAAAGTAGTGGCAACGTAGCCCAGAAAGTTGAAGAACATCGATCATGCGAAAACAGGATATCGGAGCAGTGGAGTGGCGCTGTTGTCGATGTGTAAAGTACATAAAACCATCGATCCAGTAGAAGGGGTAGCTGCTGCGTGGCGTTGAAGTGGACAGTGTCGTTTCCACCAGTCTAAATCCGGTTTATAAAAAGTGATCAGCGGTCGTGGATTAAAATCGAGGTTGCCTGTGACAACAATGAATTGCAATGTGATCAAGGATTATCTGAAACATGTCGCGAGTATGCGTTACCGTATACGACGGTTGCCCGATGGGTCAAAGCGTTTAGTGCAGGCCGGACTGAGACTCCGGATTTGCACCGCACAGGTCGGCCATCCATTACTCAACATCATGTTGACATCGTGAGTGGTCGCCTTTCCATAGACCGTCGATGGACTGTCCGGGAATTATCCGTTGAAGTTGGGCTCAGTAATCAAACGGTTGGGCACATACTGAAGAAAATTCTTAACATGAGGAAAATTGCTTCCCGCTGGGTTCCAAATCCAGTCACTGACGTACAGAAAGGGCACCGGTATGGACTGGCTGGTATCCACCTCGACATATACCGCTATGACGGAGACGCACTTCTGCAGTGTATTGTCGCCATTGATGAGACTTGGGTTCGAGCGTACGAGCTTGAATTAAAGCGTCAATCTAATGAATGGCCTCACGTCCATCAATTCCCCACGTCCACAGAAGTACCGTCAGGAACCCAATCGGGTGAAGGTTATGCTGATTGTGGCATACGACTATGAGGGTGTCATTCAAGCGCATGCTGTTGTTAGATATATGCGTGTTTTCCTTAAAGAAAGAGAAACTGTCACATGCAACACCAGATGGCACCACTTATCCAGAATTTATGTAATTCCACTGTTGTTTGATGTCGCGTGTTGTCTTGTGTCCTGCTTAAGATATCAATGTATAAGATGCATATTAAATCTTAATATTATTTAGCCTCAGCTATTTATTATCAAAAATATAATTCTCTACAACTTCATTGCTCTGCTGTGACGATAGCGCTGATGTGCTACATAGAATAAGGTAAGCGTATTTTTACCTTACTTTTGATTCGCGAGTGATTTATCCAACAACTGTGCCTCAAGGAGAAAGTGTCAAAGCAGACTACTATTGCTGATTTCTACAGAACCATCTGCGCTCGGCTATACGGTGCAAACGTCCACGTTTATTGCGGGATAATCTCCCTATCGTGTTGCATGACAATACTCGTTGTCATGTTGCACGAGCTATTAATGATCCTTTGGGACGGTGGTCTTGGGAGGTGTTTGGAACACCCTCCGTACTCACCTGACATGAGTCCTTGTGACTACAACCTCTTCCCTAAACTGAAAGAACCCCTTCGAAGCAACCGATTTCCTGACTTGCCGTTGTGATCCGAACAGTAGGGCGCTCCGTCGCTGACATCAACACACAACACCTTGCCAACGGTATCCTACGGCTTCCTAACATCTTGCATAGGGTACAATACTTTGCTGGTGATTATGTTGAAGGAATGTAATGTAAATTTGCTTGTACGTTCATTAACTTATGTTATCCGGGTATGTTGCCATTACTTTATTTACAACCCTCGTATATATATATATATATATATATATATATATATATATATATATATATATATATATATATATATATATATATATATATATATATATATATATATATATATATACTAGAAGGTAACCCGTCATTTTGACGTGTAAGAATTATAAAAATCAGAAAAATTAAGTATTATCTTAGCAGCTTCTCCGATATACCATAGAAAAGAAATTTTGATGTTGAAATTTTTTTTAATACAGTCAAAGCTTCTTAGAAATTAAAAAAAAGGGATGGGGAAATATCCTTCATAGATTTATTTTTATTTTATTGCTGAGGGTATTAAAGAGAAGTCAAGAATGTTACATGGATTTCTTATCAAGCTTCACTAAGGAATAGGGATATTGACTGCATAAATGGAGGGCTTTATCAACTTATTAATATGTCCTTAAATTACATTCAAACAGTGAGTAGATTTGTCACCAAAAACCTAAAATGTTCTAATAATTTCTGCAATAAAATTCATTCTTAGTAAAAATACATTATCTCCCCAGTTGCATTCAGAAACTATTTCTGCAGTGGGGAAGTTAGCATTAAGCCTAGTGACCATTAGGCGACAGCTTTTGCAAAGTCCTTTTTTGATTTCAAAGCAACTTCATTATAGCCCTTTTTTTAAGCATGTTACAAAGTCCTCGTCTTCTTTTTTTTTAATTTCGAAGAAACTTCATTATAGCCCTTTTATTAAGCATGTTGCAAACTCCTTGTATTCTAATAATTTCTTTAAATTAATTAAAGTTTAGAAAGTCCTTAAATTACATTCAAACAGTGAGTAGATTTGTCACCAAAAACCTAAAATGTTCTAATAATTTCTGCAAATTACTTGGAGTAAATTTATCAGCATTGAAAAGCTTCATTAATTATTTGATGTTTTAGATTAATGTCACTTGGTTTTAAATTCATTCTTAGTAAAAACACATTATCTCCCCAGTTGCATTCAGAAACAATTTCTGCAGTGGTAAAGTTAGCATTAAGGCCAGTGACCATTAGGCGAGTGCTTTTGCAAAGTCCTTTTTTGATTTCGAAGCAACTTCATTATAGCCCTTTTATTAAGCATGTTGCAAACTCCTTGTGTTCTAATAATTTCTTTAAATTAATTAAAGTTTAGAAAGTCCTTAAATTACATACAAACAGTGAGTAGATTTGTCACCAAAATCCTAAAATGTTCTAATAATTTCTGCAAATTAATTGGAGTAGCATTAGCAGTATTGAAAATCTTCATTAATTATTTGATGTTTTAGATTAATGTCACTTGGTGTTAAATCCATTCTCAGTAAAAATACATTATCTCCCCAGTTGCATTTCAGAAACTATTTCTGCAGTGGTGAAGTTAGCATTAAGCCCAGTGACCATTAGGCGAGTGCTATTGCAAAGTCCTTTTTTGATTTCGAAGCAACTTCATTATAGCCCTTTTATTAAGCATGTTGCAAACTCCTTGTGTTCTAATAATTTCTTTAAATTAATTAAAGTTTAGAAATGACTTTTTCCATGATTAACGAAAGTTGCAAATTTAAATGTGAAGACATTCTCTTCAGATCTATGTTAATCTTATGTATAATAGCCGTTGTCTCTGTATGACACTTCCGGGCTGTACTCATTTTTCAATTGAAGCCCTCAGTAAACAAACCGCCGGTTAGGCTTAATTTCAATTTCAGATGTGGATCATAATATTTTCTTACCTAAAAACAAATATCTTCTCCATCAAATCACGTTTGTTCAGCCTATTTTTCTATAAAACATTCAGAACTAAAAAAAATTGGGTGTTTTTAGATGTATATTTAACAGTTTTTAAAAATCTGTTTACTTTTGCGATGAATTCTGAAAGTAAACAAACTTGAATGTGAATGAATCGCGTAGTGAACTGTAAAAAATGGATGGCAGTCTACTACTCCAATCGCATGAAAAACTAAATAAATAAAAAATAATGATAGGGTTTGATTTTACAAGGTGTGGATTAAATGCAATATTGTTAGATAATTCGGGATATTTTTTAACTTTCATATACTTTTTCCATTGGCTACATGAGTTAATATTTTGATTTGACAATCCAAAAACGTGATTTACATTCTCAGAGATTAACAAACTTATTTCAAATTTAAGTTATATTATAACAGTATTATAATTAGTATTATAATTAAGTATTATAATAACAATGTACGAGAACGAAAGTTCCTCTCAAAAAAAGCGCCGGGAAGCTAGAGAACGGCAAAGGAGATATCTAGCAAGGCAAAGCCAAGAGTCGCGAGATAGATTGCGGGCGACTAATGCTGCAACCCAACGTCTTCGGATTCAACAAGAGTCACCAGAAGAAACTCGAGTACGCCGAATAAGAGATGCAGAAACCCATTGCTTATCCCGAGAGCGTCAAAGGCGAGAAATTAATTTCAGTGCTGAAATAGATTAACACTATTGTGGACCAATAAACGTAATTTGCCAGTTCTGTAGTTCTAAGAATTTCAGTGCAGAACGCCTGCCTGATGGAAAATTTAAAAGTTGCTGCCGGAAAGGAAGAGTTAAACCGGAGAAACCCATAGATGCTGAGGGAAATGTGTTGTCGTACAACAATTTTTTGTTTAACTTGCTTATGGATCCGAGCAATCCTGATCACAAGAACTTTCGCGAAAATATTCGCTCATACAACAGTGCGGTTTCATTTGCATCAATGGGAGCAAAAGTTCTTGATTTTAATAGTAGAGGACCTTATATTTTCAAAGTCCATGGTCAAATTTGTCACCATACAAGACACATTCAACCACTGAATGGCGAAGCTCCCCAGTTTGCTCAGCTGTATGTCATTGACAGTACTCAAGCTACTGATATAAGAGTTACTCATCCAGCTAATGACCAATGCCTCTCGCATGTTTTAGGTCAGATTGATAGTTTTTTCAGGCAGCACAATCGGCTAACAAATACATACTGCATGCTTAGGGAGGTTCAAGCTCGAGCAATTCAAGAAGCAAGTGAAGCAGGAGCGGATATTCCTATCGTAAATATTGTGTTCCGACGAGACCGACACTCTGATCAGCGCCGATACAATGCACCAACCGCCAATGAAATTGCCATGGTCTTTGTGAATAGTTACGGAGAACCTCCATTTGAACTTGACATCCGTGTCTATCCTTTCAATCCAGAAAATCCTTTGCAACCATTTATTAATATTAATATCTTGAGCCCACACTTGGATCCAATGGCTTATCCCATTTTGTTTCCCTATGGCGAGCCAGGTTGGCAACCGAACTGGAGTTGTGAAGCTTATGATGGAGCACAAGCAAATCGCAGCAGAGTGAATGTTACAGTGCTTCAATACAAAGTTGCTTTGACTACCATTCGAGATGAATTTAATCCAATAATTAGTGCAGGAAAACTTTCTCAGCAGTGGATTGTTGATTCATATCTTCAGGTAGAAGCAAATAATCTCAATTTCATCAAAATGCATCAGCAGCAGTTAAGAACTGAGCTCTATCAAGGACTTGCAGATCGTCTTGAAATTGGGAATGAAAATTCTGGAATGCGAGCAGGAATTCCAATAATTTTGCCTTCATCATTCGAAGGATCTCCAAGAAATATGAGAGAACGATGTGCTGATGCCATGTCCATATTTGCTAAATTTGGTCCACCAGATCTTTTTATAACATTCACGGCGAATCCAAAGTGGCGAGAAATCACTGAAAATTTACGACCAGGAGAACAAACACATGACCGTCCTGATTTGGTGGCACGAATCTTTAAGTTGAAACTAAAATCTCTTATGGAAGATCTGGTTGTTCACAGTGTCTTTGGAAAAGCTACAGCTCATGTTTATATTGTGGAATTCTAAAAACAAGGACTGCCGCATGCTCACATTTTAATTGTTCTACGAGCAGAAGATAAATTTTCAAATGCTGAGCGTATTGATCAATTTGTTTGTGCTGAGATTCCATCTCCTTATCAAAACCCACGCTTGCATGAAATTGTAACAAAATGCACGTTGCATAGACCATGTGGTATTGATAATCTTGGAGCACCTTGCATGGAACATGGGAAATGTAAAAAGCAGTTTCCCAAGCAACTTCAAACAGAAACAACTATCAACATTAATGGCTATCCATTGTACCGTAGACGCTTAAATGTGACAGTTGAAGTTAGAGGTAGATCAATGGATAGTAGATATGTGGTTCCATGCAATCCATATATGTTGCTTAAATACAATGCACACATCAATGTTGCAGTTTGTACCTCTATGTGTGCAATCAAATATACTTAAAAATACACTGCTGGCCGCCCAAATTGCAACACCAAGAAAGACAAGAAATATCACAACTTATTTTGTAGATAATATGTTGACCAAGTATCAAATGATTAAATTTATAGACTTCTGTGAAGTGTGGTTCCTGCCAAAATCAGTAGCCAGAGTAGCCGCCATTGTTGGAAATCACCGCTGCCACACGCCTCGGCATTGATTCAAAGAGACTTTGGATGAGTTCTTGGGGTACAGCAGACCAAGCAGCTTCCACACGTTGCCAAAGTTGATCTGCTGTGGCAGCTGGGGATGGAATCTGGGTCAATCGTAGAGCAACCATGGACCACATGTTTTCTATCGGCGAAAGATCCGGAGAGCGAGGCGGCCAGGGAAGCAATTCAATCTGGCGATTGACGAAGAACCATTGGACAATGCGTGCCACTTGTGGTCGCGCATTATCCTGTTGAAATATGGCTGTGGGCAAGCCCTAAAGGTAAGGAAGGACAACTGGCTCCAACACCTCGGAGATGTAGCGCTGGCTGTTTAAAGTACCGGCAATGCGTACTAGAGGTGTGCGAGAGTGATATCCAATACCGCCCCATACCATAATACCCGGTGCAGGACCAGTGTGGCGGTGCATAACGCAGCTGTTCAGCATCCTCTCTTCACGGTGTCTCCAGACTCGAATGCGACCATCGTGGTGTTGCAGACAGAAACGTGACTCGTCAGTAAAGACAATTTCATTCCATTCTGCCGTCCACATCCTTCTGTCATCGCACCAATGGCAGCGGAGACGTCTGTGGTTCTGCGTCAATGGTAAACAAAGCAATGGACGTCTTGCGGACAGACCACTCTGCTGTAAACGGCGTCGAATGGTACTCGCAGACACTGGATGATGCGTTACAGACTGTATGTGCTGTGCTATGGTTCGTGATGTGACTGAGCGATCCGTCACTGCCATGCGCACAATTTGCCTGTCATCACGTGAAGTGGTGCGCTGAGGTGGATGCGATCGAACACGCCGGTCCGTCATACCCTCCTGCATCCAACGATCACATATCCGCATTACAGTTGTTTGCTTTCGTCCAACACGACTACCGATTTCCCTGAAAGATAATCCACAATCTCGGTAGGCCACTATCCTTCCTCTGTCGAACTCGGATACTTGATCAAAAGATGATCGCTGTTTTCGGCGTGGCATAATTGATCGTTTTTTTGAAAAAACCACAAGAAAAACACAATTGCCGAACTTGAAATCGTCGAAATCTCCAAGCCTTAAATAGCGCTTTGAAGTGACGCTACAGGCGCGCGTGATGTGCGTCTCCGCTGAAATTCTAATCCTTTGCATATCTCACCTCCGCTAATGCATGTTTTAAATTTCATGTTATTTGCATGTTTCCTTCAGGGTGTTGCATTTACAGTGGTTAGCAGTGTATATTTATAAGGGATTTGACTGTGATAATATGATTCTGACTGCAGGGCAACTCCAAATCAATGAAATTGCTAACTACATTGATGCTCGATATGTAGGTGCACCAGAAGCAATTGGGAGATTGCTTGAATCAAAAATGCATGACCGTTCGCATGCAGTGATGAGACTGCCAGTACACCTCACAAACCAGCAACGCCTTATATTTACTGCTGGTCATGAAGTAGAATGATCATCACGATCATCACGAACAAAGCTTGAGTCATGATTTGAGTTAAAAGAGATACTGATGCACAAGCATTGTTGTACACAGATATTCCATATCACTATGTGTATATTCATAATAGCTGGCAAAAAAGACAGAGAGGAGGTAATAAAATTATCTCAAGGATGTTCCATGTTAGTGTAAAAGATGAAGAGAGGTTCTATCTCCGCATATTGCTGCTTCATGTCCCTGGCGCTATAAGCTTTGAATTTCTGCGAACGGTTGACAATGTTGTCTACGATACTTTCAAGCAAGCAGCTTTCCATCATCACTTGACGGAGTCAGATGAAGAGTGGGATTTGTATTTACAGGATGCTGCCATTTTTCAAATGCCAAAGCAATTGCAGCAATCATTTGCATTTATCCTTTGCTTTTGCAATCCGACAAATGCATTAGAGCTTTAGAATATATACCATATTAACATGTCTCTTGATTATTTGGGTATCAATATTGAAACAGTAGCTTTTAACTTTGCTCTACATGATATCAATGAAATTCTCAAACATCATGGATTGTCATGGGCTTCAGCTGGTCTACCTATTCCAACAGGAAATCCAAACAAAATTCAGGATTTCAACCAGTCTGACGAAAGAGAGGCAGCTGAAAGATGTATAATATCTCTAAATAACGAACAACTTTCTGCATTCATGAAAATTACTGCAGCAATTGACAACATACAGGAAAATGATAGATATTTTTACTTGGATGGTCCAGGAGGTTCTGGAAAAAATTATCTGTATTCAACACTGTTGTCTTTTGTTCGTGTAAAAGGAAAAATTGCACTTCCGTTTGAAACGACTGGCATTGCTGCAACATTGCTAAAAGGTGGTCGAACCGTTCACAGTGGGTTCAAGTTACCATTTCCTCTCCTTGACACATCGGTTTCAACAATGCGAACAACATCTCCAGAAGCTGAAAATCTACGAATGGCTGTGCTGATTATCATTGATGAAATTACAATGCTCACTAAAGATGGTCTTCGTTGTATAGATATACTGTTGCGTGAAGTCATGTGCAATGATAGGCCATTTGGAGGAAAAGTAATAGTACTTGGAGGCGTTTTCAGACAGACACTTCCAGTAGTCCCAAGAGGTACTCCAGCTGATTTTATTGAAAGCTGTATAAAATCAAGCCCACTCTGGAACAAATTTACTCACCTCAGCCTTACTATAAATTTGCGTAGCATCGGCCAAAATCAACACAACACATGGCTACTAAACATTGGTTTAAGCAATCTTCCTCATATGTTTGGATTACCAGATAATTCTGTTGAAATACCTGAGCAAATAATTGTTGAGAGCAGTCTAATTGAAGCCATTTATGGTGAACAACTGTGTAACATGCCAGTTGAAGAGCTTGCAAAAAGAGTTATTTTAGCTCCAATAAATAAGAAGACTCTTGAAATAAATCGTGCCATCATTGAAAAACTCGAAGGAGAAATTCAATTATATTATAGTGCAGATTCTATCATATCTGAAGATCCAAACGATTCTCTTAATTACCCATCAGAATTTCTGCATGAACAGACTCCCTCAGGTATGCCACCACATATGTTGATGTTGAAAACAGGAGTCATAATCATGTTGCTTCGAAATTTGAATCCAAAGCAAAGACTTTGCAACGGCACTCGCCTTAAGGTCACCGGACTTGACGCTAACTTCATCACTGCAGAAATAGTTTCTGAATGCAACCGGGGAGATATTGTATTTTTACCAAGTATGGATTTAGCACCAAGTGACATTAATCTGCCATTCATCCTCAAACGCCGGCAGTTTCCAGTCATTCCAGCTTATGCCATGACTATAAACAAATCACAGGGACAAACATTCGAGCATGTAGGAATTTATCTTGATGAGCCTGTATTCTCACACGGTCAACTCTATGTTGCACTAGCAAGATCTCGAAATCCCCACCAAATTAAAGTTCAAATTAAAGAATGTCAACTACAAGGAAAATTGCTAAAAGACAATAGATATTTTACGCAAAATATTGTTTTCAAAGAAGTATTTTAAAAATTCTGCAAGAAATGTAAAAGGAAGTTAATATTATTTTAATAATTTACAAAAAAAGTTCAAAGATTTGTTTTTTAGTAGTAAATAACCAGACATGCATAATATACACAAATGCCGTTTGTGGAAAGTTTTTCTTCTTTGCGGGGGAAAAAATGACCAATGATGAAAGGGTTGGCAATTTAGTTGCCTGACTACGATACAATCAGCAAAGACAAAAATTGTCAAAAAGGATTTTTTTTTTAATTTAATTTTTAAATGTTTAATCATTAAACCAAATATTA
Organism: Dolomedes plantarius; assembly: GCA_907164885.2. Lineage (NCBI taxonomy): Eukaryota > Metazoa > Arthropoda > Arachnida > Araneae > Dolomedidae > Dolomedes > Dolomedes plantarius. Next base: position 1,319,495 of record OU015503.1, read on the forward strand.
AAATTCTATTATTTTTTTAAGAAATGAAATGTCTACATAATATATCCCTCAACAAATAGAGGTAGTTCTTGATTCTTTTTTCTAAACTAACTAAAAATGCACCGACAATCATATATCCCTTGCTAATACACTGAAGTGCCACTGAATTAGGGATAGCAAAGCCTGTGCAAATTGTGTAGCACTGCGCATCATGTAAGCGAAAGTGAGGGCGCTGTGGTAACTGCATATATAGCGCGTACTGTGGTTGTTCTGAATTAGTTGTTGGAATTGCCAGTATGGGTAAACTGCCTGATTTAGACGACTTCAATCGCGGACAAATCGGAGGTGGCCGAAGCATTGGCCATTCAATTTCCAAAATCGTCAGACAGATAGGATTTTCAAGGTCGACAGTGTCAAGAGTATACCAAGAATACATGGATGGTGGAAAAACAACTACCGATCGGGCAAACTGCAAAGGACAATTAGCCTTGACAGTGCGTGGTGAGAGATGGCTCAGGCGTACTGTACGTAGCCAGCGAAGCCAAACATTAGCTCAAATTACCACCCAGTTTAATGACGGTGCCAGTCGTACAGTCAGTAAACGGACTGTGCAACGCTCGCTTCAACGTATGGGTTTCGGGAGCCGTCGACCTACGAGAGTACCATTGCTCTATACTCGTCATCGGGCTGCATGTCTTGCCTGGGCAAGAGAGCACAGAGACTGGAGTGTAGAGGACTGGAAACGAGTAGCATGGAGTGATGAGTCTCGATTCGGACTACTTAACGCCGACGGGAGGCTGAGAATATGGCGTCAGGCTCATGAAGCCATGGATCTTGCTTGCCTGGCTGGAACTGTACAAGGGCATGGTGGCTCAATCATGGTATGGGGTGTTTTTTCATGGCACAGTTTGAGATCTTTGGTGTGTGTACCAACCTCCCTCAATGCAATTCGGTACGTAGAGTTGCTGGGTGATCACCTCCATCCGTTTATGGTGTTCTGTTATCCGCACGGTAATGGAGTTTTCCAGCAAGACAACTGTACCGCTCACAACTCCCGGTTGGATACTGGCTGGTTGGATGAGCATTCCTCCGACTTCTCTGTCATGAATTGGCCACCTAGAAGACCGGACTTAAATCCTATTGAGCATCTTTGGGATGTTTTTGAACAAGGCGTGAAAGGCCATTACACAGCACCAAAGAACCTTACTGAATTATGGACAGCTTTAGCCAATATTTGGCAAGCCGTTCCCGTAGAACGTTTCCAGAAACTTGTTGAATCTATGCCTCGTCGTGTGGCAGCCGTTATCAAGGCCAGAGGAGGCCCAACTCGTTACTATGTAGGTATCCCTAATTCAGTGGCACTTCAGTGTAAAATAAAATTTCTATCTACAAAATGGCAATTTGTAAAATCCAATATTCTAAAAAGCTTTTTTTCATAAGTCATGTCACAATATTTTGGTTTTTTTCATTGAACAGTCTATGCAAAGTTGCAGAACTTTTTTATCAACTGCACCTTAAAACTTGCATAATTTCTTTGTAAAAATGATTGGAACATTTCATTTCTTTGGCGGAAAACAAACCTGTTAAACTGTTGTGAATACATACAATACAATACCAATAGTTACTTATAAAGCACTTAATTCTGCATGCTGTATCCTTATTTTTTTCTAAGATGATTACAAGATATAAATACTTAATTTTATAATCCACCTCTTCCTTGTATAATACCCACCGGCAAAGATAAACATAGATCTGAAGAGAATGTCTTCACATTTAAATTTACAACTTTCGTTAATCGTGGAAAAAGTCATTTCAGTGAACAGTGTATGCAAAGTTGCAGAACTTTTTAATCAATTGCACCTTAAATAATGCATAATTTCATTGTAAAAATGATTGGAACATTTCATTTTTTTGGCGTAAAACAAACCTGCTAAACTGTTGTGAATACATACAATGCAATACAAATAATTACTTATAAAGCACTTTATTCTGCATGCAGTATCCTAATTTTTTCTAAGACTGAAGATGATTACAAGAGATAAATACTTCATTGAATAATTCACCTCTTCATTGTATAATACCCACCGTCAAAGATAAACATAGATCTGAAGAGAATGTCTTCACATTTAAATTTGCAACTTTCGTTAACCGGGGAAAAAGTCATTTCTAAACTTTAATTAATTTAAAGAAATTATTAGAACACAAGGAGTTTGCAACATGCTTAATAAAAGGGCTATAATGAAGTTGCTTCGAAATTCAAAAAAAAAGAAGAAGAGGACTTTGTAACATGCTTAAAAAAAAGGCCTATAATGAAGTTGCTTCGAAATCAAAAAAGGACTTTGCAAAAGCACTCGCCTAATGGTCACTCGAGTCAATGCTACCTTCACCACTGCAGAAATAGTTTATGAATGCAACTGGGGAGATAATGTATTTTTACTAAGAATTAATTTAACACCAAGTGACATTAATCTAAAACATCAAATAACTAATGAAGCTTTTCAATGCTGCTAATGCTACTCCAATTAATTTGCAGAAATTATTAGAACATTTTAGATTTTTGGTGACAAATCTACTCACTGTTTGAATGTAATTTAAGGACTTTCTAAACTTTAATTAATTTAAAGAAATTATTAGAACACGAGGAGTTTTCAACATGCTTAATAAAAGTGCTATAATGAAGTTGCTTCGAAATTCAAAATAAAAGAAGAAAAATGATCAATGTCAGTATTGTATTGAAACAGTACAGGAAATAAAAAATTAACAGTTCTCGTATCTATGAACAAAATTAACAGAATGAACAAAATTAACTTAATTAACAAAATTAATTTAATTTTTATGAACAAAATTGTAATTAACAGTTCTTGTATCTATGTATTGAAACAGTAGCTTTTAACTTTGCTCTTCATGACATCAATGAAATTCTCAAACAACATGGATTGTCATGTGCTTCAGCTGGATAGATAAACATAGATAAACATATGTATTATGATAAACATATGTATTATATGATTCATGATCTATGTCAGTCATGGTAATCCAGTGGCGTAGTGAGAAACAATCCAGTACACATTGAACACTCGGCAGTTCGATTTAACCATATTTATTTCTTCATCCAATTACGAGCACTTTTCCAAGAAGCGCACATTTTAGCACTCGCCATTTCATAAAATTCGTAGACCCGGCTAGCATGCTTCCGATTACAGCGACTTATTCCCGAGCTCTGCGTAATTCTCTATTCTCATCAGCGCGTCCCCCTTTATGGCTCATGCGCAAAGCACCATCTGGAAAATTCTAGAATATTTTTTTGCTGACCCAAGCATTAATTTTCGCGCCAAACCCTGTACGTCTAAAATTGATTCCCTCGATGGAACTTCAATTCACTTTCGCGAATCGAGGTCATCCGTTCTAGACGGGGAAAAACCCTTTTTTCCAACGCGTTTTGCCAATGATTTTAATGTTAAATTTGATTATTCTGAGGCCCCTGTAAATTGCTTGATTACTATTATTTTCAAATTAATTCTTAATTAATATATATATATATATATATATATATATATATATATATATATATATGTGTGTGTGTGTGTGTGTGTGTGTGTGTGTGTGATAATATTATTAATAACCTTTAATCACCCTTTCTGAACTTTCTCTCTCTTCTTGTAACACCTTTCCGACGCCTTGGCGAGATGCTTCGCCATTCTACATACTAACTTTCTCCGCCAATTTTGGCAACCTCTCTGACCTAATTCTATTTTCTCGCGCTACGATTTAGACATGCGGCTGGCTTCGAGCAAGTAAGATGTGCTGCTTTATTCCTAAAATAAATCCCTTTGTTCCTGAAGCTGACTTTATTATTTTCCGGCCATGATGTTTGCAGTATTTTGAGAAGATGACCATTCCGGACATCTCATATATATATATATATATATATATATATATACACTGAAGTGCCACTGAATTAGGGATACCTACCTAGTAGGCATAGATTCAACAAGTTTCTGGAAACATTCCACGGGAATGGCTTGCCAAATATTGGCTAAAGCTGTCCATAATTCAGTAAGGTTCTTTGGTGCTGTGTGATGGCCTTTCACGCCTTGTTCAAAAACATCCGAAAGATGCTCAATGGGATTTAAGTCCGGTCTTCTAGGTGGCCAATTCATGACAGAGAAGTCAGACGAATGCTCATCCAACCAGCCAGTAGCCAACCGGGACTTGTGAGAGGTACAGTTGTCTTGCTGGAAAACTCCATTACCGTGCGGATAACAGAACAGCATAAACGGACGGAGGTGATCACCCAGCAACTCTACGTACCGAATTGCATTGAGGGAGGTTTGTACACACACCAAAGATCCCAAACTGTGCCACGAAAAAACACCCCAGACCATGATTGAGCCACCATGCCCTTGTACAGTTCCAGCCAGGCATGCAGGATCCATGGCTTCATGAGCCTGACGCCATATTCTCAGCCTCCCTTCGGCGTTAAGTAGTCCGAATCGAGACTCATCACTCCATGCTACTCGTTTCCAGTCCTCTACACTCCAGTCTCTGTGCTCTCTTGCCCAGGCAAGACGTGCAGCCCGATAGCGAGTATAGAGCAATGGTACTCTCGTAGGTCGACAGCTCCCGAAACCCATACAGTGAAGCGAGCGTTGCACAGTCCGTTTACTGACTGTACGACTGGCACCGTCATTAAACTGGGTGGTAATTTGAGCTAATGTTTGGCTTCGCTGGCTACGTACAGTACGCCTGAGCCATCTCTCACCACCCACTGTCAAGGCTAATTGTCCTTTGCAGTTTGCCCGATCGGTAGTTGTTTTTCCACCATCCATGTATTCTTGGTATACTCTTGACACTGTCGACCTTGAAAATCCTATCTGTCTGACGATTTCGGAAATTGAATGGCCCATGCGTCGCGCACCTACGATTTGTCCGCGATCGAAGGCGTCTAAATCAGGCAGTTTACCCATACTGGCAATTCCAACAACTAATTCAGAACAACCACAGTACGCGCTATATATGCAGTTACCACAGCGCCCTCACTTGCGCATACATGATGCTCAGCGCTACACAATTTGCATAGGCTTTGCTACCCCTAATTCAGTGGCACTTCAGTGTATATATATATATATGTATATATATATATGTATATATATATATATGTATATATATATATATATATATATATATATATATATATATATATATATATATATATATATATATATATATATATTATTTGTCACCTTCGGCTTATTCAATTATTCAATAGAGGATCTAACATAGCCCCATGTGCCCCCACAATTCTAGCACCCGCAAAGCATCTGGAGCTCTCGTATCCTACTCCCACCCACATACCACATGGAAGAAATTTTCGACCAACGGAATTAATAGCCTACTGATTCATGCCCAGTGTAGACACATGGGCATGGGCACCCTCAGTACCAAAAAAAATTCTGCAAAAAAAAATTCTAAACCAGTGTATTTTATTCCAATAATTCAATATTTCTAACGATAATGTGTATTAAAGTAATTGAATTTCCCCTCACAAGTAATGTAAGGATTCGCTATAACTACTAAAGCAGAAGAATGTATGACTTTACTCCGGAAACCTAGCACCTTGATATAATTTGGAAGCAAAAATGCTACTCACTCTACCATTTTTGGCTACCCACCAGTTTCAGACGACGTTAGAGATCTGACGATTCCTTAGCTTTTCTTCTCCATCCCTGAGGAGCACTTAAAAAGCTAGGCAGCACAGATTTTGTTGATGTGCCTCCCCTAGACGAGCGGTTAACTCTCACAATGCTATGTACTGGATTTTCGCTAGTTTTCCCGTTCAAATAAATCTCCATTTTCTGAAACAAGGTCACAGATTTTGATGTAGCGTCGCATCTTCCCTGTTAACCTTGATGCTATTTAATCTATATATATAAAACAGTTCCGTAACTGACTGACATACAAAGCATAGACCAAACCTAAAGGGCTGAAATTTTGTATGGCGATTCTTCTTATAGTGTAGGGGTGCACTAAGAAAGATTTTTGAAAAGGTTTTCTTAGATTGTTTTAAATTAAATTTTTAAAACTGTTTTAGTAACTTTTTTTAAGTTTTAATTTAAAATAATAATTTGAGGGTTATGAAATTTATATCACAAGTAAGATCCTAAAAATTCCTTTAAAATGAAATCTTTTTCGAATATTTACCTCCATTTTCTGATTTTTGGTGAACTTTTAAAGATTCAGTTTTAGAATTTAATTTATTAAATGCTGATCACGTGATTTCTTTTTCTGGTACTTTTAAATAAATTTATCGTCACATCCATAACAATGAAATAGACAAAAAAATATTGTTTCCCTTGCTAATGAGGCAGACGATTGGACAATTCAAAAAAATATTAAAATACAGTAAAAGATATGTTCCTCAAACTGTTCTATATGAACTGTGCTATATTCTTTAGTATGCCCTATTACATTTAATTTGAATATTTTCTTTTACATTATTTTGTCTTTAAAAATATTTCTTACGATTTTTTTATAAATATATTTTTTTACATCAATTGCATACATTGATCGTCGTATTTATTATACACACACACACACACACATATATATATATATATATATATATATATATATATATATATATATATATATATATATACATATATATATATATACATATATATATATATATATATATACATATATATATATACATATATATATATATATATATATATATATATATATATATATATATATATATATATATATATATATATATATATATATATATATATATATATTGGCATTAATTGCATACATTGACCGGTGTATTTAATTTGAATGTACTCCGTAGCGAAGTGCGGGTTTTCAGCTATTACTTTATAAACCGAAATGGACAGAAAACGGGACAATCCACTGCTAGTTTTTACATTTTGGTAATTTCATGGTTGCGTAAAAGATTAGGCATTCAAAATTGATTTGATCTTAATTCTGTCTCTGTTAAAATGCCCTATGTGCAAAATTTTAATTTTCGTTTTTTTATGATGTTTCACTTCCGTGTTTTTTACTTTTTTCCCTCGGTTACAATATCCTATCGTCTTTAGGAGGCTTTTAAATAAATCTAACATATTTGTCCTCATGGCGTTGCATTTTTATCGAAAAGTAAAAAAAAATATTAGTTAGGACGCTTTAAGTAAGGAGCGGATGATTCTTTATTTTAGAGCCTTATCTAGTATGTCTACTTTAAACCATTATAAACTGAATTTCTTTTTTGTACTATGGGTGGTCAATAGCAAAGGGTCCGAGACACAAATACCTTCAAAAAGCACATTTCTGTTTTCTTGGTTTAAAACATACTATAGAGATCTAATTTGAATGAAAAGGATAAAATGGAGGCTATTTTATTGGGTTTGCATCAGCTTATCTCATACCTCAGGCTTTTCGCAAATATATATATATATATATATATATATATATATATATATATATATATATATATATATATATATATATATATATATATATATATATATATATATATATATATATATATACCGGGTGGCCATAATTAAACTGACAGTGCTCACAGTGTTCTGTAGCGCGATCTATTTGCGAGAATGACGCCACATTTTGTAGGAAGATTAAACAAGACGGGGGACGAAGGATTCCGCGAAAAAATAAATTAGTTCCAAAAGTCACGCTAGGGGAATATTTGGCGCTGTGTAATAGAAAATAGAGTGTTAACAAATGCAAATTAATACGGAATAAAATTACCTTTTATTATGCACATTTTCTTATTTAGTTCAAGTGCAATATGTCAACACTTTTAAAAAAGCGTAAAATCTACATAAACACCGATAAAGTCTCGTGATCTGCAATATCACGTACGCTGAGCAGAAGAAGTTCTTTATTCAAATTTCACGTTACATCCATTGGCACAGTGCCAGCTGCTTGGGTTTTAAAAGGCAATGTGTTACGTTTCGAATCAATCGGATTGAAAGTTTATGTGCAATGTCATTATACATTTAGACATTTATTTTCCCGTTTCGAGGAACAAGGTGCAGCAATCGACCTTCCACGAAGGGGCAGACCACGCTCGTTTGGGAACGGAACCTCAGTTGAACGTGTACTGCAGAGTGTTGGAGAAGACCCAAGCATATCAAACCGGTGCGCGAATTTCAAATACGTACATGGATCTTGCAACCGAAGACGGGACTAACCGTAACAGCCAATGAGCACTTGTTCTTTACTACGCGATCATTTTTACTTTGAAAATTTTATGTTTGTTTATATTCTGTTGATCTAGTTACTCCCCCTGTGTGTAGAGTTTGTTAGTTTTCTCGCTCGCTTATAAATTGGAAAGAAAATCAAGTATTTTTCTGTATAAAAAATAAATAATAAATTAACGCACCTTTTAAATCTATATCTATATATATAAAACAGTTCCGTAACTAACTGACTGACTGACTCACTGACATACAACGCATAAATCAAACCGCTGGACCTTAAGGGCTGAAATTTTGCATGGCGATTCTTCTTATAGTGTAGGGGTGCACTAAGAAATATTTTTGAACAATTCTTCTTAGATTTTTTAAAATTGAATTTTTAAACTGTTTTTGTAATTTTTTTAAGTTTGCATTTAAAATAATAATTTGAGGGTTATAAAATTTATATCACAAGAAATTTCATAAAAATTCCTTTCAAATGAAATCTTTTTCGAATCTTTATCTTCATTTTCTGATTTTTGGTGAATTTTTAAAGATTAATTTTTAGAATTTAATTTATTAAATGCTGATAACGTGATTTCTTTTTCTGGTACTTTAAATAAATTTATCGTTCACGTACATAACAACTAAATAAATAAAAAATATTTATTTTTTCTTACTAATGCGACAGACGATTGGACATTAACCAAAAAAATATTAAAATACAATAAAAGAAAAGTTCCTCAAACTGTACTATATTAACTGTACTATATTATTTAGTATGTTCTATTAGATTTAATTTTATTATTTTCTTCTACATTATTTTGTCTATAAAAATATCTCTTATGCTAAATTCTATCTCTAAAAATCTATCTAAAAATCTATCTCTAATTGCTGTCACAAACTGCTCAACTTATTGTATGTGGTATTTAGTCCATTTCTTAAGCCCGTTATTATGTCAATTTTACTTTCATTAGCTTATAAAATGTGGTGTAACAAACATAATTATCACTCCCACTGACCCTAAAATATTTCTGGTCAGGGGATGACCGAATGGCTAGGGCGCTGGTATTTGTATCAGATCCTGTGGGTTCAAGTTCCACTGTTAGCATGGATGTTTGTAGCCGTTCGGAATCAGCTTTAAACTGTAGGTCTCGGTTTAATTAGCCCTCAGCAAAAAGTTGACCGTACCGTTCCAAACCGAACCAACCAAATCCTAACCTTTCTCCCCCCGAGTACTGATAATAGGGTCATCGGAATTGCAAAGTGGAAACGGTTGTCTCAGACGAGTCAGTGAGCGGGTGTAAAATGTCGAAGCAGTTGAAGTTAGAATGCAATCGTGTGTTCCTGTAACTACGTGATAATTGTGAGTGTTCGTAAAGTATGTGATCGTCTGTTGTGTAAGTGTATTTTTTTGTCAAGATGTCCTGTGCAATAAAGTCCATGTTCAGCTAGCCGGATGCTGTTATTGACTCAAATTAGGATATTTGCCATAATGGTGGTTTAAATACTTTTTCGTGTACATATTTTTTTCTATTGTGAGTTAGGCAATAGCTACAGTACTAATAAAATCATTTAGGAGTAAGTACGTGCTCTGAAGAGGTTGTCGATCTGGCAATAGTAAGGGGCACCTGTCTCTCCATCTTCGACCCTCTAATCAGGCCCTTTTCCAATTACCCTCTAAGCAGAACATAAGTCTTCCGATTCGCCCAGTCAGGCTACCTGATTAACTAGCTAGGAGAAAACTCCTTTCTTTTCTGTTATTCATTACATTCGGCACTTTATTAGAGAGCAGGGTGCGCCTCGCATCTATGAAAACCTCCTTAAAATTCGACCCCTGACCGCAGCTTGACGCTAATGCTCCCTGTCAGAAAGTTAATCGCCGCGGACGTGCCCAGATTCGAGAATGCGCTGAAAAATTTTTTTATAGTAACGCCTCCTGCTTAAAATAATGCGCCTTATCAAAATGCTCTGTTAACATATTCCTCTAAGTACCAGTCCTGTAATTTAATATTGCTGCGAAAGGATTCACACGTTGACAGCTACATGCATAAATGTTTTTTTTTTCCGGCTGAATTGTGAGTGTATGTAGTCATGGTTACCTCTGATATAAAACCACATTGCGCGAGTTTACAAACTGTACGGGCACCAGAGAAATTTTATCATTGGGGGAAACGTCCAACTTTAGGTGAAAATAAACTGTTCTGTTCTAAAAATAGCTAGGTTATGTGGGATCAAGAATCAAAGGTATAGTAAAATAATAATTCCTGTGAGTACCTCTTTATCCCTTTAATGTGTCCCGAATATCGCCCCTGTGCTTAATATCGCCTACTCGTGTTTCTAAAGTATGATTCGCGCTATGTATGAGAAAACGCAGTAACTTCTTAGTTCTGTGTTTGTACTAACAGCGGCGATAGCGACAACGCTCTTATCACTGACAACAGAAACTATATGGCGTCTGAAGTTGTTTTGCTTGTTGTCTTCGTAAACTTTGGCTCCAAAGAATCAGAATCGAGTGAATAACCAGGTAGATGCATCCAAATTCTAATTTTGCTTATACCATTTGAAAGTGCATTAAACAGAGACTTTGCTAGCAACGCCTTTTAACAGGGACTCCTGATTTCGCCTGGTAGGCGGTAAGAGGAACAAAGGTAGGCGATATTAGGAACCGCTTTGGATTTAACTGGAAATTTCAACGTTTCCAATTTAGCTACATAACTTAAACTGGCTTTGGTTTTAGATCTGATTGATTACAGGATACCAAAGGAAATAGTTCTTAGGGATGTTCTTTGAGTTTCCAGACTAATGAGAAACTAAAAAGTGGATGAAATGTCGAAAAAAAGTTAGAGTAGGCGATATTGGGAACACTTACCCTAATAAACTATAATCGACAAGGTGGAAGAGCTATACTAAAACATAATATTAGGAGAAGGTCAAAGTCTTTACATTTTGAAAAATTATCCTGAGAATTAAATAACTAAAAAGAACATAAATTCAGATATGGAAAATATATATCTTTCTTACACATTTAACAGTAAGGTGAAAGGATTTTAAGCTCCGGGGAAAAATATTACCAGAACAGAGAAACCAAAAAATGTTTGATAGCAAAAGTAACCATTCTCACGCATTTAACAGTAATGTAAAACGATGTTAAGTACCGGGAAAGATGAGTATCAGATTAGGGAGGAGAAAAAATAATATCTGCTAAGAAAAGTGATGATTCTTACGCATTTGACAGTAATGAAAAAGGATTTTAAGTACTGAAGAAGAACGACTATATTCTGCAGTCAATCTTATAAATGGACTAGCTGAAAACCCGCGCTTCGCTACGGAGTACATTCAAATTAAATACAACGGTCAATCTATACAATTGATGTTAATATATATATATATATATATATATATATATATATATATATATATAAAATTCGTAGGGGATATTTATTTTTTTTTTTATAAAATCCAATCGTTTGCTGCATTAGAAAGAAAAAAAAATATTTTTTTTGTCTATTTAGTTGTTATGGACGTGACGATAAATTTATTTAAAGTACCAGAAAAAGAAATCACGTGATCAGCCTTTAAAAGATTAAATTCTAAAAATTAATTTTTAAAAAAGTTACAAAAACAGCTTAAAAATTTAATTTTAAAAAATCCAAGAAGAATTTTTCAAAAATCTCTCTTAGTGCACCCCTACACCATAAGAAGAATCGCCATGCAAAATTTCAGCCCTTTAGGTCCAGCGGTTTGGTCTGTGCGTTGTATGTCAGTGAATCAGTAAGTCAGTTACGGAACTGTTTTATATATATAGATAATACAGCAATAACTTCGAATTTATCGCCCTAGTCAAAAGGGGTACCCATTTCTTTACAAGGGCCCCTTTTTTGTAACAATTTCAACAACTTCCTGCATTTTAACTACTCTATAATACCGCCGTCTTTTTAGTGCGATTTTAGTGAATTTTGAAAACTTCGCCAAACCGTGTTGTTCTTGCTCTTGCTTATGCCCCTTGACAGACAGTAACATCAGATCAAGTCCCGTAGGCTATGGGCGATGAAAGTGCGGCTACTGTTTTGTATCAGCACCACAAGGGTCGGAGTCCGACTTGGCTAAATGACCGGCCCCGTAATTTTGAACCGAGTCAAGTGACGAGACTGGAACACTTGACCCCGCACCTCCAGAGGTAAATTTGAGAACTTGAAGGACATTGTAGCCACGCCCTAATTTACATCCCCGCCCACCATTAGTGAACACGGCGGTGGATTTGCAGCGACTAGCATCGAACCAGGGACGTTTAGATCACTGGTTCGCTGCTCTTGCCAACAAGGGTTCGAGTCCGACTTGGCTAAATGACCGGTCCCGCAATTTTGAACCGAGTCAAGTGACGAGACAGGAACACTTGACCCCGCACCTCCAGAGGAAAATTTGAGAACTTGGAGGACATTGTAGCCACACCCTATTTTACGTGCCCCGGTCACAGTTAGTGAACACGGCGGTAGATTTGCAGCGACGAGCATCGAAACAGGGACATTCAGATCACTGGTTCGCTGATCTTGCCAACTGAGCTACCGCGCCCTCTCGCCAAACCGTGCAAAGGGGTACCCACTTCTTTTGTTTAACCATTTACACTTTAAAAAACAAGTTTAAAAACTAACTGGGAATTTTCCTGAAAATCGACGTTTTAATAATTACAAGATAAAAAGAACTTTATATATACCATGTTTTTAAATTTTCTGTTGAATCATATAAACTTGACAATTCTATGTACTAATGAATACTTTTTAAAATTTTTTTGATGAATTATTCCATTAAGTTGAAAGAAAATGAAGTTACTTGGAAGTTCACTTAACTTTTCGTTCCCGTCCCGACCGATAGAGGGCTGCACCAGTCTACAAAACAAAATTAACTGAAAATAACTAAAAATTAATTTAATTCTGCTTAAAGATGGATAAAAGTATTAAAATAATGTATTGCCATCGTGCTCTGAGCTATTCTAAAAGTTTCAAATGTCTAGCTAGTCAGGAAGTTAGTTAAAAATCGATTGCAAGATTTGTAGGAGACAAACACACAAACACACAAACAAGAAAGCGAGTTAATAAAAACATGTAATAAATAGTCCTTAAGAAGAATGGAATGTTATGGTAAAATTTACTCTGAATTTCATACATGTAAGAGGTGTGAGAAACGTGGACTCACTTTTTAATAATGGTTGCACTTGCGAAATAAAATTCTTGCCGATACTTTATTCTTTAGAGGTTTTTATGGCATGTTTTGTGTGTAAATGAATTTGGCCGCACCTACACGGGGCTTTCCAGCTCGTTAATCTTCGAAGTTCATGTCACGATGGAAATAAAGAAAGAGAACACGTGAAGGAAAATTTCGTTGATCTCAATCTGCGCTTCTTTGGATGAAGTGAAATGTGTATCGCATAGATCAGTGGTGCGCAAAAATTTTCCGACATTCTTTAAGGGGACAAAGGACCAAACGCCTCGTTTTAAATTTTCAATATCTTATCTATTTGCAAAACTAGCTGAAAACCGTACTTCCTAACGCAGTACATTCAAATTAAATACAACGGTCAATATATGCAATGGATCTAAAAAAAAACGAAAAATATATTTTAAAAAAATCGTAACGGATATTTTTATAGATAAAATAATGTAGAAGAAAATATTGAAATTAAATCTAATAGAATATACTAAAGAATATAGTACAGTTAATATAGTACAGTTTGAGGAACATTTCTTTTACTGTATGTTAATATTTTTTTGGATAATGTCCAATAGTCTGCCGCATTAGCAAAAAAAATTTTCTTTTTGTCTATTTCGTTGTTATGCAAGTGACGGAAAATTAAAAGAAAAGAAACTACGTGATCAGCATTTAATAAATTAAATTCTAAAAATTAATTTTAAAAATTTACCAAAAATCAGAAAATGGAGGTAAAGATTCGTAAAAGATTTCATTTTAAAGGAAATGTTATGATCTTTCTCTTGATATAAATTTTATAAACCTCGGATTATTATTTTAAATGCAAACTTTAAAGAATAATAAAAACAGCTTAAAAATTAAATTTTAAAAAATCTAAGGAGAACTTTTCAAAAATGTCTCTTAGTGCACCCCTACACTATAAGAAGAATCTCCATGCAAAATTTAAGCCCTTTATGTCCAGTGGTTTGCTCTGTGCGTTATATGTCAGTCAGTCAGTCAGTCAGTCAGTCAGTTACGGGACGGATTTATATATATAGATGAGAATCTGCATGTATATTATTTCTAAAAGGAGTTTTTCTTATAATTAATGTATAATCAAAATAAAAGTCTTACCATGTAGTTGTGGAAGTCGAAGAACGAAAAATGAGATGGGAACAAGGTTGATGCGTGACAGAATGGCAAATTTCTTTTGTAAACTCTATGGAAAACTGTGCGCGAGACATGTAAAGATTTGCCTTGTTGCTAGATGGCATCTCGTATTGATTTACATTCACTTTCATCTTTTGAATACTAGCCTTTAATTTAAAAAAAATCATCATCATCATCATATATAATATTTCAAAAAGGTGATTTTTGGTGACGATCCATTTTCTCCCTTCATACTTAACCAAAATCAATAAATGAAGCAATATTTTAAAGATTCAGATATCCGCTTCGTGCGAATTGTTAATTTAGAATGACTCATCTTATTGTTTGTTTAAAAATCGAAGTATAAAAATTATAAACAATTTTTCTTCCCCTAGATGGCACGTGCTAGCGTTTTTTATTTCATCATTATCAATCACACTCAACTTTTAAATTCAAAAATTGTTTGCATTTATTTTCATTCTGTGATTTCATTAATGAGTTTCTTTATTGGAAAGATCCACGTATGTGTACATTGATCTTTTTGCATGGAAAAACCATATATACACTCTTAGATAAAAAAAAAACAGACGCACCAAGAAGGGGTAATGCAAATTGGATACAAATTGATACGCATACAGGTTTCGACGGAAAATGCAAAATTTTAAAGTTTGGCAGCCTATAAATGAACATGTGATGCTGCAGCGCATCTTAACTGCGCAACTGGAAGGATATAAAAGATGAGAAATTTCGATTCCAGGTCATGAATTCTTTGCGAATTTTATTCCGTGTACTCATGTAGACAGTAACTATGCCTCGTATACAGGTTCAAGAACAATATGCGCAGATGTCAGCATTTTAGAGAGGACGTGTATTTGGGCTCAAAGAAGCCGGTTGGTCGAATCGACGAATTGCTCGCCATTTGGATAGGAGCGATGCCACTGTTAGACGATGTTGGCAGGAATGGGTGAACCATGGCCTAACACAGCGTCAAGAAGGAAACGGTCGGACTAGAGAAGTGACAGAGCGTGAGGACCGAGCAATCGTTAGAGCGGCACTCACAGTCCCAGATTCATCATTATCATCGATCGTACGTGCAACTGGTGCTTCAGTGACAGCAAGGACCATTCATCGGCGGCTCAGAGAAAGGGGACTGAGCTCACGGCACCCCTTGAGCCGACTACAATTGACCTCGGTACACCGACAAGCCCGTTTGTAATGGTGTCGGGCACACTTGACGTGGATTGTCACTGACTGGAGAAGAATTGTTTTTAGTGATGAGTCCCAAATGGAATTAAACCTCCGATGACCAGAGAATACTTGTCTGGAGACACCTCGGACAGCGGTGGGATAGCAATCTGACTGTCTTCCGCCATACGAGCCGACAACCAGGAGCGATGGTCTGGGGTGCCATGTCATTTCATAGCAGGACCCCTTTGGTTGTCATCCGCGGCACCCTTACAGCACAGCGGTACGTCGACGATATTCTACGCCAATAATTCGACGATATTCTACGTTTGTGTTGCCCTTCATTTCACGTCATCCTGGGCTTACACATCAGCAAGATAATGCCCACTCGCACACGGCAAGAGTTTTTACTGCTTGTCTTCATGCTTGTCCAACGCTACCTTGACCAGCAAGGTCGCCGGATCTCTCCCCCATTCAGCATGTTTGGTGCATTATGGGCAGGGCCCTCCAACCAGCTCGGGAATTTGACGATCTAACCCACCAATTGGACCGAATTTCGCACGATATCCCGCAGGAGGGCATCCGCCACCTCTATCGATCAGTGCCAAGCTGAATAACTGCTTGTATAAGGGCCAGATGTGGACCAAGGCATTATTGACTATTTCACTTTGTGAAGCTCTTTCTCTTGAATAAATCATCCAATTTTTCTCAAATTGCAATCCTTTGTTTTTCTGCACATGTACATCACATCTACCAATTTTCGCCCCATTCGTATAACTCCTACTTGGTGCGTCTTTTTTTTCTAATAGTGAATTATTTCTAGAAGGTGATTTTTTTCAGATGATCCCCTTCTCTCCCTTCATACTTAACCAAAATCGATAAATGAGGTACCATTTTAAAGATTAAGTTCTCCGCTTCTGACGAATTGTTAATTCAGAATGACACCATTGTATTGTTTGTTTAAAAATCGAAGTTAAAAATGGACTTTTCGCCCTAAAGTTCTTTCCAAGATGCGTCGAAACCGCACGGTCAATTAGTGTGAATAAGGAGGTTTTGTAATGTAAATATCACATTTTCCACTAGTTTGTGTCATATTTGACTTTTAATATTGTCTACAAAGGTGTTTTTCCATGTACATATCTCATGTCCCCTTGTTTTCTTTATGCTTCACCTCCAGTATTGTGGCCAAAAGCGTTTTGTATTATCCTCACGCACCATTGCAATTTGACAAATAAACAGTTGCTACAAATGAATCTATTCTTCTTTCATCCTACTACAAACCACCAACATCGCTATAAAATTTATCGGATTTTAATCGCAGGCGAAAAGGTCGCACGGGCTACCAAGTCTATATATATTATTTCTAAAAGATGTTTTTCTTTTTATCCCTTTTTCTCCCTTTATACACTGCTGGCCACCCAAATTGCAACACCAAGAAAGACAAGAGATATCACAACAAAATTTATTTTGTAGATAACATGTTGACCAAGTATCAAATGATTAAATTTATAGACTTCTGTAAACTGTGGTTCCTGCCAAAATCAGTAGCCAGAGTAGCCGCCATTGTTGGAGATCACCGCTGCCACACGCCTCGGCATTGATTCAAAGAGACTTTGGATGAGTTCTTGGGGTACAGCAGACCAAGCAGATTCCACACGTTGCCAAAGTTGATCTGCTGTGGCAGCTGGGGATGGAATCTGGGTCAATCGTAGAGCAACGATGGACCACATGTTTTCTATCGGCGAAAGATCCGGAGACCGAGGTGGCCAGGGAAGCAATTCAATCTGGCGATTGACGAAGAACCGTTGGACAATGCGTGCCACGTGTGGTCGCGCATTATCTTGTTGAAATATGGCTGTGGGCAAGCCCTGAAGGTAAGGAAGGACAACTGGCTCCAACACCTTGGAGATGTAGCGCTGGCTGTTTAAAGTACCGGCAATGCGTACTAGAGGTGTGCGAGAGTGATATCCAGTACCGCCCCATACCATAATACCCGGTGCAGGACCAGTGTGGCGGTGCATAATGCCGCTGTTCAGCATCCTCTCTTCACGGTGTCTCCAGACTCGAATGCAACCATCGTGGTGTTGCAGACAGAAGCGTGATTCGTCAGTAAAGACAATTTCATTCCAGTCTGCCGTCCACATCCTTCTGTCATCGCACCATTGGCGGCGGAGACGTCTGTGGTTCTGCGTCAAGGGTAGACAAAGCAATGGACGTCTTGCGGACAGACCACTCTGCTGTAAACGGCGTCGAATGGTACGGCGCAGACACTGGATGATGCGTTACAGACTGCATGTGCTGTGCTATGGTTCGTGATGTGACTGAACGATCCGTCACTGCCATGCGCACAATTTGCCTGTCATCACGTGAAGTGGTGCGCTGAGGTGGATGCGATCGAACACGCCGGTCCGTCGTACCCTCCTGCATCCAACGATCACATATCCGCATTACAGTTGTTTGGTTTCGTCCAACACGACTACCGATTTCCCTGAAAGATAATCCACAATCTCGGTAGGCCACTATCCTTCCTCTGTCGAACTCGGATACTTGATCAAAAGATGATCGCTGTTTTCGACGAGGTATAATTGATCGTTTTTTTTTAAAAAAACCACAAGAAAAACACAATTGCCGAACTTGAAATCGTCGAAATCTCCAAGCCTTAAATAGCGCTTTGAAGTGGCGCCACAGGCGCGCGTGATGTGCGTCTGCGCTGAAATTCTAATCATTTGCATATCTCACCTCCGCTAATGCATGTTGTAAATTTCATGTTATTTGCATGTTTCCTTCAGGGTGTTGCATTTACAGTGGCCAGCAGTGTACTTAACCAAAATCGATAAATGAGGTACCATGTACAATTGAAGTTGCTGGGATATCTGGAAGTGATCTTATGAACACTAAATAATTAAATAGTTCTGTGCTGATGAAACTATTTCGTACACAATGAAGATACAGAGTTCTGTGTATTGATGCAATATTAATCAGAGTTCACTGTGATGATGAAAGTCTGTTAAAAAGAGTATTATCAAAAGTTCGAAGAAACAATATTGCTGAGACATCAGTCTATAATGTAGAATAATGAAGAATTGTACCGAATATATCTGGAGGAGTACAATTTCGGACAAAAGTTCCACACGGCACGATACACTGCAGCACGACAAAAGTTTCGTCCACGGAAGAAGGAGACCGACAGTTCGGCAGGATGATAAGAGTCTTCCAGTAAAAAAATCAAAGGTGCTAGAAGATGATTCCTCCGGACATCAATCAGTAGGACGGTGTCGTATAGATGAAAAAGTACACTCCGATAGCGGCGATAACCCAAGTTCAGACTAGCACGTCAACGTCTGATATTATAGTACCAACTTTGCATTGATCGTAAAAAAATAGGTACAGGTAAGCACTTGTAATGTTATCATAAAAAAAAGGCTGAATAAGTTGGTAAACTAAAATAATCTTTCAAAGCATTTCAAAAATATAATAAAAAATATTTATTTTTCTGTCTGGATTATTATATATAAAAGTTTACAAAAATAGCTCTAAGCTTACATTAGCTTATAATAAAAAAAAATGACCGTTCAGGTCTAAAACTCAGACATTTTGATGAGCTAATACATATTAATTACCCATAGCTTCCCAAGACAGAAAATGGCAAAGCCAAGTCTGCTCGGGAGCTTTTAAAAGCCAAATTTTAAGAGATCCTACTCTCAGGCGAAAAAATATATCGCTAACTCTAAATTTTTTCCACCGAGGAAACAGGAGAAGTCAGGTGACAGGGGTTACAGGAACACTAGAAAAATCGCCAAGCCACACAAACGTAGGGAAAAGTAGCTGAGAGACAGCGTACAGGATCGGCGGAGTTTTTTTTGCTCCTCCCGTACGAACAGCCGGTAGAACAGGGTAGACCGATTTTTCGCCAAAAACGGAACAAGCCAAACGCCAACGGCGAAGAGCGCGAAAGGTGCAAACACCCTATTGGTCAAGCCTTCAAGTGACGTAGGAGGCGTAATTTTTAATTGAAAGACAGAAGGAGAGAACTAGCAAGTGTCTTCTCTTACCCACGTGGCCAGATTCCCACGGCTAGCAAGTGCCCGGAAGCTTTTTAACAGATGGATAAGGCTGTCGGTGTTTAACAAGGTGACAGTCGATAGGCAAATTTAAATTAATGAACGGCTTTAAATTAACGGCGGCTTTAAATAGCAATAACAGTGCAATTTAAGCGTACTGTCGGAAGTCTAAATATCCGCTCTTTATCAACTTAGCCGATACATAAAAGGAATCCAATTCTAAAGATCCACAGGGCATTTTCAAAAGAAACGGACTGATTTTAATGGGCTATTTTCCCAGAACACAAAAGTAGCTTAAGCTTAGAGATAACCAGCGAGATTCCCACACTTTGGGGGGACCAACAAAAAAATTAAACTGTGCTATTTTTCAAACACTTTTACCAAGTTAAAGCAAGCAAGTGACTATTAGGAAAACTAGCAAATTGGGGTATTTAATTAATTTAACTAATTAAGATTTAACGTTAATTTAGTAACCTAAAAGGAATATAACGAAATTCTTCGTTATATACCATTTTAAAGATTAAGATCTCCTCTTCATGCGAACTGTTAATTTAGAATTACACAACATTTGTTTGTTTAAAAATCGAAGTATGAACATTATAAACAATTTATCTTCCCCTAGATGGCGCGTGAGCTAGCTTTTTTTTATTTTACCATTATCAGTCGCACTGAACTTTTAAATTTAAAAATCTTTTGCTTTTATTACCATTCTGTGATTTCATTAATGAATTTCTTTATTGGCAACATCCGCGTGGGTGTGCATTATTCTTTTCGCATGGAAAAACCATATATTTTACTTCTAGAAGGTGATTTTTTTTCAACGATGCCTTTCTCTCCCTTCATACTTAACCAAAATCAATAAATGAGGTACCATTTTAAAGATTAAGTTCTCCGCTTCTGGCGAATTGTTAATTCAGAATGACACCATTGTATTGTTTGATTAAAAATCGAAGGGAAAAATTGACTTTTGGCCGTAAAGTTCTTTCCCTGGATGCGTCGAAACGGCACAGTCAAATAGTGTGTCCATGACGTTTTGTAATGTAAACCTCACATTTTCCACGAGTTTGCGTCAGATTTAACTTTTGATATTGTCTACAAATGTGTTCTGACGTGAACATATCTTATGTTCCCCTGTTTTGCCTTATGCTTTACCTCCAATATTGTGGCCAAAGGCGTTTTGTAATCGGTTCTGTATTATCCTTATGCCCCATTGTTATTTGACAAATGGCTACAAATGAACCGGTTCTTTCATCCTACTACTACAAACCACCAAGCTCGCTATAATATTTATCGTATTTTATTCGCATGCGTAAGTTTCACACAGGCCACTTAGTAATTAATATTCTTTTCTACTACACTGAACACACTTAGAATTCACTAATAAAAATTTTGTGGAAGAATAACAACTGTCTTCAAAATAATTCTTCAAAAATACTAGAATTTTTCAAAATTCTCTATGCGCATTCATTTTCTTCTGATTTTTCCCAAATTTCTAGCCCTCGTGTACCAAATATGACCGTAGTGCTCTAAACCAAACTAAACCAAACCAAACCAAACCAGGATTGTTGATTTACGTGTTTGCTACAAAAATGGGCATCATTCTTTGAAACAATTATACTGCTCAAAACAATTATGGGAGCACATGGTTTTAACGAAATTACGCAAATACTTACACCGATAAGTAACATAAAATAAATCATCAATAATTTAATGCCTAGCAGAAAACAGAAGAAGAAAACTTCATATGCAAATCAAAGTTCATGACGTCAAAAACCAGAAAAAGAACATAAGGGCGGAAATTGGGATGCTGCAGAAACGTCTGTTTCACTGCCTTAACTGTGAAATTCGATTGCTCACTTATTCTTTTTGAGAAAAGTTGACTTGAAAATGTCTCAACAACGTGATTTACCGGAATCCATGGCATGGCGTATTATAGGCAGACTTAAATCCGGGGTCGCGGACGCTGTTGGAGTCGCCAGAAGTGTCGTTGCAAGGCTGTGGAATCGATTCCAAGAAACAGGGAATGTTAGACGTCGACCAGGGCAAGGTCGTCCACGCGCCACTACAGCAACTGATGACCGGTATATACTGTTAACAGCTCGTCGAAACAGAGCAGACAATGCTACTCAGCTGCAAAGACAGTAGCTCTTGGCAACAGGACGAAGGGTGTCCTGCCAATCAGTACGTAATAGGCTTCATCAGGGAGGTCTATATGCACGTAGGAGAATGGTCTGCATTCCGTTGACCTCACGCCACCGTGCGCACCGAAGAAGATGGGCTGCTGAACATCGAGATTGGGAGCAACATGATGGAGGCATGTGCTGTTTACAGATGTGTCCCGATTCAGTCAGGAGTGTGACACCCGACGTGTTTTGGTATGGAGGGAAAGGGGTACTCGAAATAACCCCACATTCCTTCGTGAAAGGTCAAAATACAGACGATCTGGTTTTATGGTATGGGGTGGAATCAGCATAGGTGGACGTACGGACCTGTATATCATTCGGAATGGTACTTTGACGGCCCGAAGGTATGCAGACGAGATACTGAGACCTCATGTCATACCTTACGCTGCAGCCATTGGAGATTCCTTTGTTTTCCAGCATGATAATGCCAGACCGCATACAGATCGTCTTGTGGAGAACATGCTTAAAGATGAAACAATACAGCGTATGGAATGGCCAGCGTGCTCTCCTGACCTTAATTCAATGGAGCATGTTTAGGAAATGCTCGGACGACGCATTGCTGCGAGACCAAGGCCTCCTTCTACTCTCCGAGACTTGGAGATTGCACTTCTTGAGGAGTGGAACAGTATTCCCCAAATTCTTATCGATAACACCATCGCATCCATGGAAAACAGGTGTACAGCAGTCTTAGCTGTTGCAGGAGACCACACGTCATATTAAAAATCTTGCATCATTTCTAAACAATACTTTTTTTGTATCGTTTACATGTAACCAAATTGTTGCCTTAAATCAACTTTTCATGTTTTTTTCATATTTTCAAAGAATTAAAGCTTAATTACAAATTGTTTTACGTCTTTTTTTCTGTATTGCGCATTGATACGCATGTACTATCCATTTTATGCCAATACGTGGCTGTCTCGCACGGTTTTCTTAACTTCTTTCCTTGCTCCCGTAATTTTTTTGAGCAGTGTAATTTTCAGATTTGTAGACCATGAAATAAAGCAAAAACATAGAAAACTAAAAATGTAAATAAATAACAGGCAGATTTAAAAAAATAATCATTTATGACTTTAGATTCATACAAAAAAATTCAGTGATCAATTATACGTTTATATATACACTCATGTCCATAAATTAAGGAAAATTCAAAATCACACGGAAATCGAACTCTAAAGTAAAAGTTTCACCTGTAGAATTATCACACACACCTTCAAAAATAATATGCAAATTACAGGAAGCCACCAGGTGACACCGATAGTACGTCACAACGACGATATTGTAAGAGAGGGGCATATAAGGAATGGTGGCAAAGAAGTAAAATTGTTCACAAGCTTTCTGTAAGCCGCTCAGTCATAACCAAATAGTTATGACACAGAGGACGCACGTGGATGATTTTTTACATGGTAGAGTTATGGGCCGCCTGGATTGTGAGCATACTCAGATGGAAGTATCCAAGGAACTTGGAATTGCCCAAAGTGTCATCTCTAGGATTTGGCAACGATTCCACGATGATGGAAATGTCAGTAGACGTTACAGTACAGGTCGGTTACAACGTCGAATGAAGACCGGTATTTGGCAGTAACTGCCAAAAGAAGCAGACGGAGCATAGCATCCGACCTGTCTCGTCAGCTATCTGCAGCCATGGGTACCACAGTTTCAGGGCAAACCGTGTACAGACGTTTGGGAAATATTGGTCTATATGCTCGCAGGCCTTTCAGATGTGTTCCGCTCACGGCAATTCACTGTCGGCAGCGATTAGCCTGGAATAGAGAATATGCAATGTGGACATTGTCACAGTGGGCTTGTGTGATGTTTTCCGATGAGTCCAGGTTTAGCTTGCAGTCTGATTCACGTCGGACTTTCATATGGAGAACGCCAGGTACCCGTTACCACCAAGACAACATCATTGAAAGACACTGTTACGATGGTGCAGGATTGCTCGTTTGAGTTGGAATTGTACTGGTTTCCAGAACAGATCTGCATGTTCAAATCGGAACCATGAACGGCCACATTTATCGGGAAATCATTCTGGAACAACATGTACGTTTGTTTAGGGGTGCCGTGGGTGGAGAATTTGTGTTTATGGATGACAACGTCCGTCCTCACCGAGCAAACATCGTAAACGAATGCCTTCAATCTGAGGATATCACTTGCATGGAATGGCCATCATTCTCACCTGACTTGAATTCGATAGAGCATGTGTGGGACATGCTTGGTTGACGAGTTGCAGCTCATCAACCACCTCCTACATGTGTACCGGAACTTGGGAGAGCATTGCTTGCTGAGTGGAGTAATCTTCCCCAAGATCAGCTCGATAATTTGATACTCAGCATGCCTAGGCGTTGTACGGACTGTATTTCATCGCATGGGAGACATACAATGTATTAACCATCATACCAACCATGTAATGTGAAGTATTTGTAAAGGTGATATTTTTTATAATTGCCCCAGGGATCAAAAATCGTAGTTTTTATGAATGGTATCATACATACACCATCTTTTTTGTTCTCTATCTTTTGTTTAATAAATGGGCTTTATGAATAAGTCACGTTTATTTTGTTTCTGAACCTTTATTTTCCGGAGTTGGCATTATCCTTAATTTATGGCCATGGGTGTACATGGTAAACTTATACTAAAACAATTTTAAGTTTTTTAAATGACATGGTAGGCGCATAGAGCGTTTTGAAAATGCTACATTTTTGATAATTTTTTTCAAAAACAGGCACTATTCTGCCAAAAATCCCTGACTTTGAATTTTAAGGGTCTTCAATGTAGTGAAAAAAGATAAAATTGTTTCAAAACGTATATAGAGTTAAAAGTTGAAAATTAAAAAAATTGTTAAGGTCCCTTAAACCTCGTTTATTTCAATTTTCAACTCATATATAGAAAATGAGAATAATTAATATTCAGTTTTACTACATTAGCGATATTTAGAATTCTCAAAAAATTATTTTGGGGAAAAACAAGGTTTTTAAATTTTTTTTTCAAAATGCTTTAAAAAATGCTAGCATTTTTCAAAATGCTCCCCATGTATTCTATATCGTTCAAAAACCTTAATTGTTTTAATATAAGTTAACCGTAAATATTTGAACAAAACTGGCCATTGAATTTTTGTTTCTATGAATCAAAAGTCATAAATATATTTTTTTAAAATCTGCATATTTTTTCATGTTTCTGTATCTTTTTACTTCATTTCATGATCAACAAATTTTGAAAATATTAGTGGTTTTAAAGAATTAAACACAAATTTTGTAAACAAACACTTCAGTTAATAATCCCAAGAAATTTGGAAGAAACCAGAAGAAAATGAACGCGCGTGGAGCATTTTGAAAATCTCTATCATTTTTGAAATTTTTTTTTTGAAAACAGGTCTTATTCTTCCGCAAGATACTTACTTGGGAATTCTAAGTGTATTTAATGTAGAAAGTGTCATCAAGAATTTCTAAAAGGTTCAAGGTTAACAAAACTTTAAGTCAGCAGATCTAATGAAAGCATGCTGAAATTTCTGGAAATTGTAATACTTTAGGTAAAAAAAAACTTTTATTCACAACGAACACAAAGTTAAAATTAATTATAACTTACAAATGAATTCGACAGACATCACGAAGGATATTTAAATAAATGGCACACTTTACCTCGCATCGTAATACACCACTACTTATACTATTTATCTTTCACTACAATACATTTTATGTTATCTCCTTGATGGCTTACATAAACTAAAAATGTACAATTCAAATTAATATCATACTATGTTTATGCCATATCTTAGCTCTACACTTAAACATACTAATTACAACTCTTATAATACTTCATGTAGTTCCCTTCCACATATGCATACAATCCAATAACTATTACTCTCTATACAAACATACACTATACAGTATTCCTAAACTACACACTTTCATTTATTTGCCGTTTGTGTCAGTATATACTATTTACAGCTAAATTCTTATGGCCACATTGCTATATAATACTATACTATACAGAACATTAGTATATATACATATTTGGGAACATGTAGTTGTACGAGATGGCCAAATCAAGGCAATACGGAGATTGGGGAAACAAATTCGTAGCTTAATTCTAGCAGTTTTGCCACTGCAATCGCAGATAAATGAGTCGACTGAACGATCCAGTAGAGATATATAGTCCTCTTTGATTGATTTGCCCTTTTCTACGTAGTCAATAAAGATTATACCACGGACATCCCGAAACACAGTGGTCATGACCATTCCTAATGATGAAACGTGTATGCTTTATCCCTGCGAGTTCATTTCCAAATTCCATATTAACGATGTTCATTACTTTATAGAAGTAAAAACATGCTTTAAAATATATTTAACCTAAAGGAAAAACTATGAAGAACCTCATTATAAATTTAATGTGGAATGCAGGTTTAAAAATCAGAATCCTATATAATTTATCTGAAAACCGTTTTCAATCGACCTGTTATTTATAAGTAAAAGCAATACAAAACCCACCCCAAACTACAGAAATTTATATGTTATAGGCATTTACAACAACATAAACCACCTTTAAATATTAACAGATTGTGGGGTATAAATATTTAAAAAATATTATTTTGTTTTATAAGAACTTTTGTTTTGTTTAAAATGGCATTCCTAAAATTTATAACATCAGTTACTAAAAGTCTTTTACTTTTATGAGAACTAACTAATGCATAAAACACAAGTTATTGTCAGGTAAAATTAATTTAGTTACATCTTATAATTCCCTAGAATTTGTCAGACCATATCCATCTCAAAGATCAATCAAATTGCTTCTACATCAACCTAGAACAATACAGTCAAATTGACATCTTGACTTTAAAACTGTATGATATCATCTCTATTTTTCCAGACGAAGAAAAAATTATTTTTATGGAAGAATTTTAACAATGATTTAAAGCTATTTTATGCAACAAAAATATAGTTAACTAGCTGAAAACCCGTACTTCGTTACGGAGTACATTCAAATTAAATACAACGGTCAATGTATGCAATTAATGCCAATATATATTATATATATATATATATATATATATATATATTTACTTATAATAAATAAGATGATCAATGTATACAATTGATGTAAATAAACCAACAAAATATATTTATAAAAAATCGTAAGTGATATTTTTATAGACAAAATAATGTAGAAGAAAATATTCAAATTAAATGTAATAGGAAATATTAAAGAATATAGTGCAGTTAATATAGTACAGTTTGAGGAACATAATATCTTTTACTGTATTTTAATATTTTTTTGGATAATGTCCAATCATCTGCCGCATTAGCGAGAAAAACAAATTTTTTTTGTCTATTTAGTTGTTATGCACGTGACGATAAATTTATTTATTGTACCAGAAAAAAGAAATCACGTGATCAGCATTTAATAAAATAAATTCTAAAGATTAATCTTTAAAAATTCACCAAAAATCAGAAAATGGAGGTAAAGATTAAAAAAGATCTTATTTTAAAGGAACTTTTATGATCTTTCTCGTGATATAAATTTTATAACCCCCAAATTATTATTTTAAATGCAAACTTTTAAAAAGTTACTAAAACAGCTTAAAAATTTAATTTTTAAAATATCTAAGAAGAATTTTTCAAAAATCGTTCTTAGTGCACCCCTACACCATAAGAAGAATCGCCATGCAAAATTTCAGTCCTTTAGGTCCAGCGGTTTGGTCTGTGCGTTGTATGTCAGTGAGTCAGTCAGTTACGGAACTGTTTTACATATATAGATGAGATAATTTATTACTCAAAAATTTTTTAAGAAGACAAAAGCTTTAGAAAATTCTTCATTTCTAGAAAAAATAAAACACGTTAAAGCACAAAAAACTTTTAACTGTCGCATACGAGTATTACGGAAAAACTTGTCGTACTAGCTAAAATTTGGAGGGAGGGTTTCCCATCTTATATGCATGCTTATAGAGTCGAAAGTGAAATGGTTTATCCAACAATTTTTGAAAGAAATGTGATTTACTTCCTATATGTGAAACTACGTATAAAAAATGTTCGCCCACATTAGCTACTATCGACTTATACACTTCTTCCTCGGCCATAAAAAATCTTTGCCTTCACATAAAAGGCAACTAAAGTCAGTAATTGCAGCGCCTAACGTGGAATAAAAAGCTTTTATCTGTGCAATTGTGGAATGGAGACGGCAGAGCCAATCTGGGAAACGAGATCCTGTGAGATTTATGTTTGCAGACGATAAATCACCACCTAAAAAAAGCACAAATCCCTCGGTAAACATTTATATGTTTCTTTCAAAACAAGATTCATTTGATCTCTGGGAAACCACACCGGGAATTCTTTTTTCTCATAACTCAATATTTATCCGTTTTTCATATCCACTTACGATCTGACAACAGCGTCTTTGGTGGAGGCAGTTGCCATGGTTCTTCAGAAAAGTTTTTTTGAAAACGATTCCGGACTAGAAAAGATTGCGGAAGATTAGATTAATATCATTTTGCAATCTCGCGTGGCAACAGGCAAATTACAAACTAATTTTGGGCATAGTGAAAATATAATTTGAAAAAAATATATTGAGCTTGGCACATGAATATACCTGTCTCAAGAATAAACCCAAGGTATGAATTTAAAAAAAAATACCTGTGGTAGTGACCTCTCTGTACGAAATATAAATTATATTTTTTTATGCATGGTGAATTTTCTGATTGTGTGCTATAAAAGCAAAGAGCGTAATTGACGAACGAGATGGAGTGATAAAATATCATTCATAATTAGAATAATATGCATAGCTCAGGTAGATAAAGACCGTTGAAAAAAATTAAATAATTATTTCTTTTTTTATGGCGTTTTCATTTACATAAAGGAGATTTTTTTAAGTAAAAGCATTTTTTTGAGTTCCAGACAGAAAATATTTCTAGGCTGCTCACTGCAGAAAAGTCAGAGAAAAAAACAGTAATGGAAAATGAAATCTACCTGCATACTACTCGGTTTGCATATCTATCCGACATGCAAATCATAAACTTAAAAATTATTACTTATGCAAACATTGGCAACATAGCAAAGCTTAAGAAATAAGTTTAATTCAATTAGCTTTGTGTTATTAAAGATAAGGATTGTTTACAGTTACGAAAATAAATTTAAGCAATACGATAATAAACAGCAAGCAATTCAGTTTGCGATTAATTTGACAATTTTAAATAATTCGAAATTTAAATAGTTCATAAGTAATCGTTAAATTAGTATAAATATTGTTTAACGGCATTAATAATAATTAAAATATATAGCAATTGTAAATTATTTATGATAAAAATAGTAAGTAATATTTCAATTATTTACATAATGATTATTGCATTTAATTTTACTTAATAAAAAAGATTATAATAATATATGCTTGTTGAATGTTATATTATATTACAGTTTTATATTATGACAAGGTCATTATCAAAAATTATAATCAATTCTATCAATAGTTTTTTAATAACAATTATACCTGTTAATAAATTGTTTTAATAGTTTGATAACTTAACTGTCGATAACAAATAAAAAAAATCCAAATTAATCCGCAAACCATAACACTGATCTGCAAATTTTCAACTTTTTTCTGTTGTTTTGAAATGAATATGTGTATCTGAATGGATTTTTTGCGCAGATTCCGACAATGACCTTCAAAATTCTGTATCACGTCAGGTTTTGTCATAAATGATAGAAATGTGAAAATTTAAAAAAAAAGTTATTTTTTAATTACTTTACTATATGGCAACGTTTGTAACGTTTGAAAATGTTCTATGGAGGGGCGGAATGATTGCTTAAGGAACAGATAAACATCAATACATATTCAAAAGCAAACATACCTAACATTGACCACTGGTCTCCCCTTTAAAGTTCCTTTTTTTGCATTGTCTTCCGTGTGCGTCCGTACAAGTCTCTGTTCAACATCCAACAACAGTCGGCCATCATATGTACAGTCCACTTTCCTTGGTATCTCTTTTACATCACTTTAATATCCTGATGGAAGCGCTCGCCATCTTCTTCCGAAAAATCACCAAGATTGTTAGGAAAGTAATTGAGATGAGCATGAATAAAGTGAACTTTGACGCTCATATTGCAACCAAGCAATTTATAAGGTTCCAGCAGCTCCTAAACTAAATTAGTGTAATTTGAAGCCTTCGTGTTCCCCAAAAAGTTGTGTACCACATTTCTGAATGCAGTACATGCTCGCAATTCGCACTCACACGTGGTTTCCTAAAATTTGTTGTCTGCGATTAATTTTCGTATTTGAGGGCTACAAAAATGCCAGCTTTAATTTTTTCTGTCATGATTGATGCAAACTTACCACCCAGATACTGAAAGCATTTACTGTCCCTGCTTAAAGCTGTCACGAATTGCTTCATGAAGCCAAGTTTGATGCGTAAAGGTGGCAACAATATTTTCGAGGGATCAACCAGTGAAACTGAAACAATGTTTTTTTCGCCAGGTGTGAATGTACATTTGACTGGCCACTGTTGCCGAAGCCAATGTTCCGTCCTCGCTCTGGAGTCCCATTCACACAAAAAGCAAGGAAATTTTGTGTAGCCTCCTTCTTGGCCGTGCAATTTTCCAATCAACTTGAAATCCCCTCACAAAGACCATTTATGAAATTTATACTCCACACTTTCCAGAAATAATTTAAGGTCCTTGTATGTCTGTTTCAAAGTCACAGAATGTGCTACTGGAATGGATGGATGGATGTTAGTATTGTGTAATAAAACACCTTTTAAACTGGATTTGCTTGCATCTATGAACAACCTCCACTGTCTTTAAGTGAAATTGATGTTGAAGTATTTCATGAGTGCCGGAATGTCTCGACAATGTACCAAACCGCCTTCCTCAGCAAAAAAAACGGAACCAATTCTGCTTCTCGGTGTCTGTACAAGGAGAATCTCGTATTAAGTCACAGTAAATTCTTTTCATGAAGTCGTGATCCTAAAAGCTATGCTGAGTCTTTAGGTAAATTCCAATCGCGAACCAAATCATTCAGTTTATGCTGTGTAAACGGCACTGGGGTTTCATCCTCCATGCTGTCCGGTTTGTACATCTCACTTGTAACATCGTCTGAATCGGTGTCTGTTGGGGGGCTTGATATTGGACGGGGATGACACAGGGATGGATTCACTATGGGGAACTGGTTTTATGGCAGATGGGATATTGTGATACACAATGTTATGCTTACTGGTTCTGGTATGGCCCACGATATTCACTGTGCAGAAGTAGCAGTCGTCACTGTGATTTTTTGGCTCACACCACCCCATGGCTACACCGAACGCCATTGATCCCCTTTTTCCACTTTTCCAATTCCGCAACCCCTCCACACATACACGACGCACTTTGTGAGGAGCCCAAACTTGCCAGTTTAATGCCGAAGTACTGAAAATAAGCATTTTTCACGAAAGACGCTATATTTTGCCTCTGTTTTTTTCCCGTCGTATAATAGCCATATATGTAGCAAAAGATGTCTGGGTGATTTACAGAACCACGTGAAGCCATTGCACACGCCACAAAGAAACAACTGAACGGGAGCAGTCCCTTCTTTGCACTGACTAGTGTACCACGATCTGTCTCAGATAAAACAATTTCATTTCCATTATCAGCTAGATATTTATGTTTATATTATGTTCCTTAAACAATCATTCCGTCTTTGCAGAGAACATTTTCACGCATTACGAACGTTGCCCTATAACGATGTCATTAAAAAATACCGTTTTTTTCATTTTCACATCTCCGTCATTTGTGAAAAAACGTGACGTGATACAGAATTTTGAAGTTCATTCTCGGAATCTGCGCAAAAAATCCATTCAGATACGCCTATTCATTTCAAAACAACAAAACCTTGCATATTAGTGTAACTTAATTATTTTATGTTAACTAAATTTTCTCCTAAATTCCATACACATGGAAGCAAATTTAGCCATATTTCATAAATCATTTATGCAGCATGTTTCATGGTAAAAATATGTCACGTCTGGGATTAAGGCAATGAATTTAAATTCTGAGAAGGGTATCATTTGCACTTCTACTTCGATTTCAGGTTAGGATTATTTTGAAAAAAGTTTTCAGAATTTCTAGTGACAGAAATGTTACCACATGTATGTCTGTCTTGAACCACTCACTTCTCTTCACCGGTTCACTTAGGTTCTTTTCTATGGCATAGGGATAAATGAGGTAGTGCAATAACGAGTCTCTCTTAACACGAACATAAATTTATTTACAGTTTAAACAGTTTCACACTTAACCTAAAAATTGCAGACAACTGAGTACGAGGTGGGCAAGCCTACAATATCTTACCAGACCTTGGCTGTACTACACTCTAATCTAGTAAGATTAATTAATTCGCGGGAGGCGAGACGAGCCTGCTTTATCTAACCAGGCCTCCTGAAACTACTCTCAGAGACACTCTCTGTCCCTATTCTAATTAACGAATAATTATTAACCAGAGGTGAGACGAGTCTGCAAGTATCTCGCCAGACCTCTGATTCCTAGCATAGACGCTCTCCTTCTGTCACTTTGTTACTGACTGACTCCCCTCGATTCCTAGCACCCTCTTGGGTTCAACTCCCCCGCAGCCAATCCTCTGATTGGTGGAGGGGTGGGGAATCACGGGGTACAACATTTTCACTTTATCTAGCGCTCGTTTTCAAACATTACACTACAATGTCACGTACCTGCCTTACCTCAGAGAGAATGCACTCTCCCCACAAACATCACACGCCTGCACAGTGACAGGATGAACACAGCCGCCATGTTTTAGTTACTGGTCTATCGTGTGAAATAATTTGTTGCATCGTGCTGATGGAAGGAAAATGCTTGTGCACACACTGTGGCTGATGTGTTTGCTCGCTGGAGCTGAGGGGTACTCTACAGTCCCCCATATACCCCCGTCTTACGTTTCTATGTCTTTGTGACTTAGTTCTTATCCCCAAGATGAAGGAATCGCTCTGTGTATTCCACCAGAGATTCTGAAGGATGTAGACCGCTCCATTCGAAGGATCAACACATCAGGTGCTGCCTACGACATCCTGCAGCTTCCAGGATGTTAGCAACAGATGCTAAACAATGCTGGTTGCTACTTTCAAGGGTTATAAAAGTTTCAACCCTGTATCTCTGCAGTATAATTTGTACATACCTAGTTGCCACTGTTAAAGTTCCATCCTAGTACATATGCTACAAAACTGATTTTTTCTTTAAGGTGACTGCCTATGTTCGGAGCCAATCTTTAAATAAATATCCATTTTTTAAGGATTTTTTGGTCTTTTATGGTAAAATAGCACTTAAAAATTTTTAAAAATGGACAAAAACTTACCTGTAAATACCATGCTTTTTAATAAATTGGTCAATTTGAAGTAACATTTAATGAAATTTAGCTAAAACGCCTATCACTCTGCACAATATTCTCATGCTACTATTTTAATTTCCTTCTCACACATGATACATATGACAGTTATCTTCAAAATGACAAACAATCTAAGATAAATTTTAAAATGCAACAATAATACAGAGAATTTTATGTTCCTATATGAAAAATTTCCCCGATTCGCCCTTCCTTTCCTTATAAAAACAACCCGAAATAAAAACTATTTAATATGCATCAATTATTGTGCGTCATTTCATTATCAATAGCATCTAAAACATTTCCTGAAAACTGTATCAAATTATATGCATTATTATATGCAAATTATGGGAGATATCCTGATAACGGTAGAGATTTATGCTAAAAAACATAATTTTGAGAAAAACGCATTTAAAGTCATTTGTCCCTTCAATTTTGTAGCAGAAGATGTTTTTTTAAATAGCTATAACTCTGCTTCTAATTGATGTAGAATGAAAATCAAAACAGTTTTGCAAAGAGAAAAGACTGAATTATGGGGCGTCCATTAATTACGTGAGGCGATTTTGGTGATTTTTCGACCCCCCTTTCCCACCTGGTGAGATGTCGTGAGATTTGGCTCGACCCCCTTCCCCCCCTAATCTCACTTGAGATTTTTCAAAATGCATATTTTTAGTGTAAATACGTTAATATGTGCTTGATTGCGTTGGATTTATTTAAAAAACATAATTTGCTTAATTATTTTTATTTTAGACTAGTTAAGACTAGTATTTAAGACTACAAAGAACGTAGTCTAGAATCACAGTGAGAAAATCGAACAATAAAATACTTAAATAGGAACTACTAAAATTCGTAAAAGAATATTCATTCTAATTCAGTCCACGGGGACTCATGTGTGATCTCAAGAGTGACTACTGGAACTATTGGGTAGGATTTAGCCATATTTTAGTGTAGAAACATGTTTTACTTAATATAACTCAGTTTTCTCGCAATTTTACAATGTTTCTTGCGGAAAAAAAAAAATTACGTGATATTTGCCTAGAACCCCCCCCCCTCTCCCCCACGTGAAACTGGGTGAGATTCGGCTCTATTTCCCACCCCCCTAAAAGCCTCACGTAATTAATCGACGCCCCCTTACACGATTCTTGCAAAAAATGAAATTGACCAAAATAGTCAAAAAATGACATTTTCAACGTAGGCAGTCACCTTAAATAACCTAAGAAAAAAAAATTTCATAAAAACCAGCGTATTGCATTTACAGATCTCTTTTCGAAAACAAAAAGCAAAATTCAGAGATATACATATGTTAATCTACTACT
This sequence comes from Dolomedes plantarius, assembly GCA_907164885.2. Lineage (NCBI taxonomy): Eukaryota > Metazoa > Arthropoda > Arachnida > Araneae > Dolomedidae > Dolomedes > Dolomedes plantarius. The sequence goes on from OU015503.1 coordinate 1,354,105, forward strand.
GGAAATACAGCTCAGAGGAAATTTCCTCATAGATTAGCACGGGGACTGTAGATCTGTGAGGTCAACTGTTGTACTTTCTAAACCATTTTTTCAAGTTTTATTTTTCTTTAAAAAAATTCCGGAAAAGGGAGGACCAGAAATGAGACAAATACGATATTTTCTCGGCATTGTTCTGGTATTAAAAGAAAAGTGGGATCCTTCATCGCATAATAACAATAAATGTTGACAGAAGGATATCGTCTGAATTGTTCCCCCTGCTCTGATTTATCGTCTGCGACTACAGAAAGACCCTCTGTTGAAAGAAAAGACTTTCTTAAAATCGTTTTTCTGTCTCCCATCTGAAACTCTCCTGACAAAAGTTTTCATTTTTGAGGATCCTTTAGTGTTTTCTACTGTCGAGTGATACGTAACAGAAAAGGTGTATAAATTTCTTCCTGTTTATGCCTTTGCAGCTCCGGAAACCGTTTTTTGTACACAAGAGGTATCATAAGTAATTTCTGAACACCGGGTCTTTAAATTCTATGCATATACAGTGTAACCGTATTTACTCTCAGTCAAATTTTAAGATGCATCATTTATTTGAAACTTTAATAAAAAATTGTATTGCTGAAACTCTTTCTTTCGGAAACTGTTTACCAGATATCGGAAGGCGGTGACTTAAATATGGTTACTTCAAGTAAAAAAGGCCTCATTAATTATTCTTCGATATATATATATAAATATATATATAAGGGGAATCTTTTCTAGCTGGCCACCCCTTAGACGGCCATATTTTGGAGGCAATGTTATAGAAGAAACCTCTTTTCAACGGCCACTTTATATATATATATATATATAAAACAGTTCCGTAACTGACTGACTCACTGACTCACTGACATACAACGCACAGACCAAACCTAAAGGGCTGAAATTTTGCATGGCGATTCTTCTTATGGTGTAGGGGTGCACTAAGAAAGATTTTTGAAAAATTCTTCTTAGATTTTTTTAAATTGAATTTTTAAGCTGTTTTTGTAGCTTTTTTAAGTTTTTATTTAAAATAGTAATTTGAGGGTTATAAAATTTATATCACGAGAAAGATCATAAGAATTCCTTTAAAATTAAATCTTTTTAGAACCTTTACCTCGATTTTCAGATTTTTGTTGAATTTTTAAAAAATAATTTTTAGAATTTAATTTATTAAATGCTGATCACGTGATTTCTTTTTCTGGTACTTTAAATAAATTTATCGTCAAGTGCATAATAACTAAATAGACAAAAAGAAATTTTTTCCTTGCTAATGCGGCAGACGATTGGACATTATCCAAAAAATATTAAAATACAGTAAAAGATATGATCCTCAAACTGCTTTTTTTACATTAGTTGTATACATTGATCGTCGTACTTATTATATATATATATATATATATATATATATATGCACTAAGAAAGATTATATATATATTGGCATTATATATATTGGCATATATATTGGCATTAATTGCATACATTGACCGTTGTATTTTATTTGAATGTACTCCGTATCGAAGTGGGGTTTTCAGCTAGTATATATATATATATATATATATATATATATATACCGTAAAATTTCTGCTTTATTTATTTATGTTTTCTTCTCAGTGTCATTCATTTACATTTTGATTTTGTCTGTTTGTCAGATATATTTAGTCTTTTCTTTTCTCAGTAAGTAATATCTCGCCCTCGTTATCATTTCTTTGAACATTTAAAAAAAATATTTTTAAACAGCTCAAAGGACATACATTTAGCAATATATTTTTTCTTTATCCTCTAGTTCCTTGTTAACTAGGCGCTACATCTCTGACTTCATCTCCGGATATTGCCATTATAAAGTAAAGTAGGGAATTATCTGATTCTAGCTTTTAGTTCCCTATCTAGGACAATGTAATGTGATGCCCCGCCCAGAATAAAATCTCAATGAACTTGTTTCGTCGCTTCTGAATTGCACTCTTTTGTTCTCGGGCATGAGGGACAAACAGAAGTGACTTCTTAGAACAATCCGTTTCCATCCGCACGTTTAATCCGATTATGTTCATTCCGAAGCGAGGGAGGTCAGAATTTAAAACCAACTGACAACTCACGTTACCATTCTCTGCGAAATTTGCGGCGGTTTGTTTATTGGACATGACCCAAGGTTAGTAGGCTAGAGTCCTGAAAGTAATGGGTTGGGACAGTATGGAATTCATTTGCACCCGTAGGCCATGAGGAACTCTTTGACCGCTCTTCGGGTAAACTTACAGAACTATTTACAAAGTAACAGATTTAGTGTGAAATTCAGACAAATAGTTGGTGAATGTTTAGCCGTCTGAGTAGTTAGAGATCTGAAAGGTCGCAAATATTATTATCTGTACTGAAACCAAGGGAATAATTTTCGATCAAATATGCATATTTAAAATATATATATATATATTGATATTCTCACTACTTTCGCGGCAATTTTTTTTCGAAGCCAACTCTCGACATGTTAGATTTTTACTCCAGCGACGCAGGTTATTGGCTGTATGAATCCAGGCCCTGATTTTCCAGTATGCCCAGTAGGACCGGTCCTAAGGGCCCCCGAATGTTGAGGGCCCCCAAAATTTTAATTTTAAAAGGAAAAAAAATCCCCTTTTAAATTTTTTTATTTTACCTTTTTTAATAGCAATTTTTTATATATCCTTTCCAATTTGATTGATTGATTGGTTCATCATATGTATAATTACATGTATAGTTCATCATATGTATATTATAGTGTACTATATAAGGGATTAATAAGATTTTGTGGTTGAATTGTATTGGTGTTTTAATGATGAAGCTAATATGTTGTATTGCTTTTTGTTATTTGATAATGTTCTAGGCATCTACGCTTCAAATAGCCAATTGTTGGCAAAATGGTACTTTCATAATGATTCACGATATTTTTTTGTGCGTGTGTTAAATTTGGAAATGTTATGCCCCCATCAGTGTTAGGGGGCCCCCATCCCGAGTTGTGCCTATAGTCAAGAATTTTGTAAATCGTGCCGTGTATGCATCTATATTTTATTTATATACCCCACATGTATATATATATATATATATATATATATATATATATATATATATATATATATATATATATATATATATATATATATATATATATATATATATATCATGTACATATGCATAAGTAGTTTAAAAGTGCTTTATTTTTTCCTTTTCATGTCAGTAATGGTCATTTTAATTGTTCTTTCCCCTAGCTTCGCGCTTCTGAAGCTCCCGTCTGCTGGACCTCCAACGACTCTACGTATCTGCACTTCGAGGCCAGTGTCCTGACCGTCATACGATCACGATTATTGTGAGAAAATCTTACATTTCAAATTCCATCTTCAACAACCTCTTTAAGGAAATCCTTTACTTAAACCTACAGCTGCATAGTTGTATTCTTTAAATGTGCTTACACAATATTTTATTGGGAAAACTTTTCAAAGACACGTGGCTAAGCTTTCTTCTCCCATCTGAAACTTCTCAGAATACAGTATCCTGCTTTCTAGAGGGCTTGACACAAAATCTAAAAGAAAGGCGTATTCTTAAATTCTTGGCTTAAATTATGCAATACGGCTTTTAGGGGTGAAATTACTCATACCTCATATATGAAATGATATATATGAAAGCTCATACCTCATATATAAAAACGATAGATAGAGATTCCACTGTATTTATAAATACAGAGGAATCGCGATCTATAGTTTTTTAAGGGACCGACTGAACTGAATGATAAATGCGAGGACATAACAAAACAATATGATCCTCGGGACTGGGTGAAATAAACGACAGATACGGGAAAAAGCTGATACAGGGAACGATCGATCGAGATTCCAGTATATATATATATATATATATATATATATATATATATATATATATATATATATATATATATATATATATATATATATATAAACGTGCAGCCAACTGCCTGCGTCACTTTAGTATAACTTGATTAGAGGTAACTAAAAATTCCCCAAAGTTAACTATGTATCCAAAGTTCAACAGGTCAATTTATGTGAAAGCCCTCGCTTCTTAATTTTTTTATGGCTATAAAAGTTTGAAATAAGGGTCGGAGGAAACTCACTGTTTGTCTTTCGCGAATTTTAAAGAGTACATAATGCACGGAATAATAAATGCTAACCGAGGGATTTCTCTTGTCGGGCTCTTACTTTCCTGATTTATCATCTGCGTGTAGAAATCTCGCGAGATATCGTGTCCGAAATGGCTCCGATACTGTCTTTTTTTTACGCAACTGAACAGATAAAAGCTTTTCTCTTTTAGATTATATTTTGAACTCTAAACCTGAACTGATGAAGTTATAAACTTATGACCGCTGTGTAAAGAATGATTCTACTCAAAGGTATGTTGTAGATTTTTACGCGGATGTAGGAAAAAACTCGGTGAGAAACAAAAAGTGTTTCGAACAAAAATTTTGAGTCGAAATAAAAATAAACAAAATATAATTTTTTCCCCTTTTTCGTTAATATTATCTACTAGCTGAAGTACCCAGCGTTGCCCGATTTTCAAAAAATAATATGCCTATGTTTTAATCTGAAATATCATCTATATCGATACAAAATTTCAGCTGAATTGAAGCAATACTTTTTCACTTATAAAGGAACAAACATAGGCCTATTCTAAATAATCAAAAAAATTTACACTTTCAATGAAACACGCTGATTTTTTAATAAAGTTCAATAATTCAAGTTCGATTCACGCAAATTGTACATAAAATTGTACATAAATTCAAAAACATAAAGTTTATAAGTTAAATATAGTTCTGTAATATTATACCAATAAATTTCCAGTTGATAGCCAATAAATTGTAAATATTTTTTTATTCATCTGGAATAATGTACCTTTCAAATAGTGAAGGAATTTTTCAAATAGGTGCAGTGGTTCCGGAGATTACCCTCCAGATACAAAATCCCCTCTCTCTCTATATATATTAGTATAGATTGTCGATCTTGATATACAAATTCTTTGTACTATTTTACGTATTGAGGCATAACTCTTTTGCCCAGACCTTCCAATGCACCATACAAGACCCGATATAGCATCTAAAGCAATTCGGGGTTGTTCTATCAGTGAACAATCTGCAACGACAATTTGGCTCGAGCACTCTCAGGGGCGACATCTTGGGAGATCTTACCCTCCTCCCTCCCCTGCAAATCTCCTGACTTACAGATTTAACTTGTCCATATCCGGCGTAGACACGAAAGCATTCATTGTCGGGGCTCTAACCGAGCACCCTCAGTCCACGGGAACCACTAGTATCGGACCCAATACCGATTTGTCTTTAAACGTGACTAACTTTACGTTGAAAACCCTCTATGTTTCACTTCTAACTTACGGACGTAAAATACATGGCTGTGTTTTTGTTGGGGCTTATACCCCTTGACCTACAGCATATCAGATAAAGTCCATAAAGGCTATTGGGCAGAATGGTGCTGCTCCGGTTTTGAATAGCACCACAAGGGTCGAATCCAACTTGGCTAAAGGACCGGTCCCGTAATTTTGAACCGAGTCAAAAGACGAGACCGGCACACTTGGCCCCGTACCTGCAGAGGTAAATTTTGAGAACGTGGTGGACATTGCAGCCACGACAGAATTTTCGTGCACCAGCCACCATTAGCGTACACGGCGGGGGATTTGTCAGCGACCGGCATCGAACCAGAGACGTTCAGATCACTGGCTCGCTGCCTTTGTCAACTGGGCCACCGCGCCCTTACATGGCTGTGATTATTGCAAATTCAAGCATTCTAGAGGGCATTCTAAGGGGAGGGTAAGATACCCCCCCAGATATCACTCGTTGGGGTGTTGAGTCTAAATTGTGGTGGCAATCAGATGTCATGTTGGCTCACCAAAATGTTGCTCCCCGTTTAGAAGTAGCCATCAGATCGTCGTGTTGTACGAGAGATTGTCTTTAGACAAGTGCTCCGCACTGTAAAAACGAATATTTAGAATAATAATTACAAGATAAAAAGAACTTTTTATATACCATGTTTTTAAATTTTCTGTTGAATCATATAAACTTAACATGTCTATGTATTAATAAATACTTAAAAAAAATTCTTGATGAATTATCCCATCAACTTGAAAGAAAATGAAGTTGATTGGAAGTTAACTTGCGTTTCACTTTTCGTTCCCGCTCCGGACGATAGATGGCTGCACCAGTGTACAAAACAAAATTAACTGAAAATAACTGAAAGTTAATTCAACTATGCTTAAAGATGGCTAAAAGTATAAAAGAAAATGCATTGTCATCGTGTTCTGAGCTATTCTAAAAGTTTCAAATGTCTAGCTAGTCGGGAAGTTAGTTAAAAATCGATTGCAAGATTTGTACTAGGCCAGTGTTCGGCAAACTCATTAGTCAACAGAGCCAAATGTCAACAGTACAACGATTGAAATTTCTTTTGGGAGCCAATTTTTTTTAATCTCAAACTATATAGGTAGGTGCATTGTTATTAATTTAATTCGGATACTCCAAAGATGGCTTTTGTTAAAAACGTCTTCAATCTGAATGACGTTCGTTCGCTGAGGTCGATCCCTTCCAACTCTTCCATCCACACTCGTTTTGTATACTTATTTCGTCTATCTCCATTCGTTGATCCTCTCTGTATGTCCAAACCATCTCAACATACCTTTCTCAGTTCTCGACACTACATTTTCTTTCACTCCACAGCGCTCCCTAAAATTAACTTAATAAACTGTACTTAAAGTTTTATGTCTTAGTTAAACTATAGGTATGTTGAATAAAACTTGATATCATACTTAATATCGATATTATTTATTGATAAAATTAAAATGCAAAGTATCCATAAAATTAAATCATAACAATGACAGACAAACACTAATATGAACAATGGCCTCGCATCTCCTAGTTCAGGGATGGGGAACAGTTTTCTAACGCGTGTCAAAAAATGTCTTGAAACCGTAGAAATTAAAACCGCGTGTCACTTAAAAAAAGTTTTCGGTCTTTGGAAGACCTTCGGAAATTAAAAAAATTATACGATATATATTTAAAACAAAAACATATTTAATTTTTTATTGTGATTTGTTTAAAACTATCAATATCAAGAAGAAAATAAGTACAAAAATTATCGAACTTAATGTGACACTTGTTGTCTTTCGGACCATAATTTATTTATACGTGGTTCGATATTTGTAACTTTTAATCGTACACACGCAGCGGACAAGTCGATGCCGAGGCGATTTCTATTCTTACTTTTAATAAAATTCATTGTCGAAAACAACTGTTCGCAAACGTAGGTTGATCTAAACATTGTCAAAGGAGCTCTTGCTAAGTTTTTCATCGACATTAGCGAATTAGGCAACGAGTTCCATTCAGTTAAAATAATATTTTCGGTGCTTGTTGTTAAAATATGTTCCTCACAATTTTCCAGATCTTGTATTATTTTTTTTCTAAGTTTACGTTTAGTTCTGAAACTTTATTCCTCCGTATAACACTGTTGAGAAATTCAACCATTTCCGTTTCTAATTTATAAATTTGAAGCCAATCGAAAGAGGATAATTTAAGTTTTCTCCATTTCACGAAATTGGGAGAATCTTTCGTCAAATATTTCTTTTGCATTCGCTAGTACTGAAGAAGAGTGTTTTAAGACTTCTGTTTGGCAAAAGGAGGAAAAAATTAATTTTAAACAATTATTTTTTGCAAATTATTTCTAGTACAAATTAGATTATAGTCCGACGAATGAAAATCAAAATTTTAAAAGTTAAATGGGTGTTAAAACAATGTGATCGTCTCGCGTGTCACTATGTGACCCGCGGGTCACAGGTTAGCAATCCCTGTCCTAGTTTATTAAATGTCTGCGCACAAAGCGCGTCTACATGAATTTCTCTCAAAATAGCAACAAACCCGTTTCTTACGACGGTCATACTTTTCGCCCCACCTGTTGAAATTGAGACAATTTTGCCGAGTAGAATATGATGTTTGTCAATGCACTCAATTACAGCATTTGCTATATCCTTTCCACGTGTTTGACCTTTGAGTGGCAATAATCCTAAATGCTCTTCTTTAGGACCTGTAGATGAAATAAATCGTACAAAAAGTGAAACTAGAGCTGTATCATTTATGTCACAAGACTCATCAACTGCTATTGATAAAGCTGAAACTAATTTAAGATCTTCGACTTGCTGGTTGGTTATATTCGAAGATCACTTTGACTAGTCTAGTGTTTTCTACGGGGGCACACTCTCGGAAGTAATACATTGTAAATCACGATGCAAAGATACGACTTGACGATACGCGCTAACAATTAATCTTTCTAGAAATTTTTTCTCATTAAGTCGCTTAAGAGCACTCGCCTAAAGATAAAGACACATAAACACCAACTAAGTATGTAAAAATAGAAATAAGAAAACCAGTCATCACAAAGTTTCAATCTCACTGTACGTGTGCGCCAGCACGTGGTATTTTGTGGAAGAGTCACACTCAAGGGGCCAAAGAGCCACATGTGGCTCGCGAGCCACGGTTTGCCGACCACTGTACTAGGCAAACACACAAACACACACACAAACAAACAAGAAAGTTAGTTAATAAAAACATGGAAAAAAGAAGAAAAAATGCTGGAGGAAAATTCCCTTTGAATGGCACTGTACACTGTCGAGTTTGAACGCAAGTAATTTTTCTTGAAAGGCAGAATCTAGCCACTTGAATAGTACTTACCCCTACATTATGCCAGTAGACCATACTTAATTAGTTAGGGAGGCTTGTCGGTATGTTTTAGGGTAATTCGTCCTCATTCGCTTACGACGTTACTAATTATTGAATTTTAGAGATCGCCAATAAGGGTTCCTGATTTACAAGCTGACACAACAAGCATTTTGTTCTCATTATCGTTATATTGATTTGATGCTTCAGATGTTTTCTTTTATCTTTTAGACTTTCCTTAGAGGGTTTCTTTTGTAGAGGCTACTACACATTTAAAGTTCACTGGAGACGTAAATTTGAAATAATTGGTTATTCTATACGAAAATCGAGAGATGAATAAGTCAACCTCCGTGAGAGTTTACTGCAGTTAACCCTACAATTGTTTTAGACTTATTTTTCTGCCTCTGACTTTCAGGTGGGAAATAATTTGTCTGACAAATGTTCCATGCTCTAGTTTGTTATTCAAAAATTTCAAAATTGTATCATCTGAGACAGTTTTGAGCATCAAATCGAAGATTGAATGATTTGTCACAAACAGTTTTCAAGTTGAAAGTATGGGATGGAGAAATACGTCTCAGACGCTCAAGGGGAAAAAAAATTTCCTTTAAAGACATTTTTTCACTGGCTTATATAATTGCATGTATGAATACAGATCTTAAACAGTAAGATATTCTAATTTTTGTAGTTCCCGAAAAGAAGTTTAATAGAGGTGTTTTAGTAAAATAGCGGCAGATCAATCGTTGCTTGTTTTCTTGGCTACGCAGGGCAACAAAATGGAGGCTCATGAGTCAGCTTCCACTATCATTCCTTCTTGGATGTAAGGCTCCTGAGTATCCAAGCTGAAGCACAAAGTATTTTGCTGCCCATTATGGCCAAATGAGATCGCCATTTTCATCTGTTGCTTATAGAAATGGTCTTTTCTTCTTAAGGTTCTTCTTAAACGTGTCCTCTTGAAAAAAGATAGAACATTTCATGTGGGTTTTAAAGAAAATTAGAGAGGAAAAATTGCTGCTAACTGACTCCATCATCTTAAATTCGAATGTTAAAAGAGCATCCATTCAAAAACCTAATGACGACTTGATAAAGGTCTATGAAAGTTATTTCTTCTTTGACTATACAATCACATGTAAGTTTGCAAAGGTTATTGCTTGGCGTGTATTTTAGTGAGACAAGGAAACAAAATGGAGATCAATGAATCATTTTGTATAGTTAGGAGCACTGGTTGAAAATTAGATAATTCAGCTGAACGTGAGAACTTCGCACTTTCACCTATAAAATTTCAAGTCAAAAAGCCCAACAAGTGCTTGTAACAACGAAATATTGCTTTCATGTTCAGCACATGATATATACTGATAGGTAATGTATAAATCAGTCTGAAAACACTCTAAAAGTTGTTTTTTTTATCATTCATGTATTTTTATGCAAATATAAAAGTTCTTAATTCATAAAAATTTATGATTTAGGTAAAGAACTCCTAAATTTTCTATCAGCTGAAAAAAAACTCTCTGATTGAGGGTTTAAGTCAAACTTTAACGGTGCTTTAAAGCCTTTTTTATTTGCACGCAACAAATGCTTTCCTGGTATCATTTAAAATCAGATGTTTCATGAACTAAGATTTTTCGATGGTAGTTTACGCATTTCTTTTCATTTTCCTAGATATTATGCATATTTTGGAAATCAAAATGAGGAACTATAATAATTATTTTGAAAATTTCCTTTTGTATTTGATTGAATAAGTGTAAGGATACATAAGGATAAGAGTCAGTTTTGCAGAGTGTAAAATAGACTGTGTGATGCAAGATGGAACCAACCTACACTACACTGAACCTAAGAAAATTGAGTTTAATAACCCATTAAGTTGAATATTTCTGTTGTTGATGGTTGATTATCCAGTAAATATTATTTAGCTTATAATAATGATAATTCATTTCCCAGATAGCTAAACTGGTGGAACAGCTATTTAACTCACCTTTTAAACTTTTGTGAACTGTTTTTTTTTTTTTTTTTTTTTATAAATCTGTCCTGTTATAAGACGTATTTGTAAAATAATTGTACGTCTTTTACTGTTACGCGAATACAATATCATACGAAATTTATAAATATCGCATGAAGTTCAATGGTTATTATTTTATAGTGAAACCTATTCCAATTTAAATATTCTTAATATTTTCTGAAAGCTGAAATAGATCTAACTTTTATAAAACTTAGAGCATATGGTGGCTATTTCATGAGATAAAACTTCTCATATTTTTTAGGATTCCAGTGAAATATTTTTATACTCTGTCGAAATTATATTCCATGGACCAGAAGAGATTGCAAAAGTTTAACGAAACCCAGACAGACACGGCAAAAATAAATGTGGAACTAAAAGCTTATTCCTAAGAGATGTCAATCGGTTGTTAGAAGAACGTGATATGTCGAGAAAGTTTAGCTGTATACCGATACAAGGTTTTTTGCAGAAAACACATTTTCAGACCATCAAAATCCTCTTTTGTTTTTCCTTGTATCATATGAGAAAAACAAACACTTTCTTGCAATGGCTTGAAAATTTCGTATTGGGAGTATATAACTATTAATTTCTATAACCTTTAGTTCAGTTTTATAAGTAATCTATTTCATAAATTTGTTTTACACCAATCTATAGTAAATTTCTTTAAGGTGATATATTATAAAATTACTGTTTCATATTACTACTAAAGTTGCCCAGGTACAAACGAATGATTGGAGAAATATACTCATTAATTGAACAAATGTGAAATTTTCTAAACATTTGTAGGTATTATTTATTTATCCTTAATGGATATTTATTTTGTGCTAAATACCGTTTATTTATATCATTTAGAGTTGTATTTTAATATGTTATACTGTGGCCGAATTTTCGAGTATACTGGCGAGCTTGGCGACAAATTTCTGTCTTAGACTACAATAACACAAAACGCATTTTCAACAGTGATTACTTCAAGGTTACAACTTTCTTGGTGTTGTACTACTTATTAATTCCCTGCTGTATATCTGTTCATCAAGTCTGTTTTTGTCAGAATGAAGTTTTTCATGATTAGCTAAAAAGGTTATCTCTAATATTCGTTACAGGGTATGTCTGCGAAATGCTATTTTCAGCGTTCCCTGTTCCATTTTTCGTTAAACTGTCTTCGAAATTTCGGTGCAGAAGCAAAGATTACTCCGAAAAAAACTTTTTTTTGCCCTTTAAAGAAATTAAATGATTAATAGATATGTCTCTTATAAATGCTGATGACGAATTATTTTGAAACCAGATAGCAAAGAATATGAAAATTGACCTACTGATTCAGCAGAAATGCACTGTGGACAATTTATTATGACCACCTACCCAGTACACCATTTGGCTCTCAATACTGCTGCGATTATCTTAGGCCTCTAAGATAATCGCAGCAGCATAAGATGTTGGTAGATGGCTTGAGGAATATGAGACCATATCCGAGGAGCTACACTTACTCATGATCTGGTGATCTTCTTCAAACTATCTGAGGACTATGGGAGCTTTATGGCATGGACCCATGTCCTGCTGAAAGTATCCATCTCCAGTGGGGTAAATCATTGACATTACTAGATACACTTGGTCAGCGACAATATTTTAATACCTTTTGGGATTCAGACATTGTTCTACGAGAACTAAAGCGCCAAATAATCCCAACAAAATAGCACCCAAACTATAACACTTCCTCCGCCAGCTTGGAGTACTGTGGCAATGCTTCAGGGGCCATGCTTTCGTGTTAAACGCACTCATCCACCTGCGTGGTGCAATTGAAATCTGGGTTTATCGAACCACATTACCCTTCTGCATTCAGTTACTGTCCAATCATTGTGATCCTGTGTGTAGACGGCTGTTCTTGTCAGCTGCAGACAACGGAGGCTATCGAACAGGCCTTTGATTTACTTACCCGATTAGGTGTAATGTGTGGCAAACAGTACGTTGAGAGACTATTGGGATTCTTACCTGATTAACATTTGCTGTAATTTGACATACTGTTTCCCCTCAATTGAACTGGACAAATCGGGAAACTCTCATTTGATTGGAGCATCTTGCTGCCGCTGATCACCACACACCTTACTTTGCGACCCAGCTTTTTGTTCGATAGCCCACTCTTTCTACCCAGATGAAGTAGTTTCGTTGATACTCTCTCCACTGCTTCTAGAACCTACAATCTTTCCACTTTCAAAGTCCGTGAAATCGCATCTTTTACCTTTTTCTTTACAAGCACCCCACTGTCTTTACAATTATCCGGCAATAGCACCCTTTACACGCACGCTCTTTCCCGCATGAAACCACGATCCCGCGAGATTGAGTGCACGTGTGAAGGTGTCGGAGAGGAAGGGATAGCTGATTTTGAGGGTACTACAAGTTTTCCCGCGCGCAATACCGTAAGCTCCAAGCACTCCAAGAGCGTATGTGTAAAGGGCGCTAATAGCGCACTTTACACGTACGCTCTTTTGCGAGTGCTTGGAGCGTGCGCGCAATCCCTTACACTTCAAGCACTCGCGTAAGAACGTACGTGTAAAGGACACTATTCCCTTTTGATACGAGTCTCACCCTCTAGCAGGAACAGCGTTACAATGATGGTTTGCAGGCTAAATTCTCAGGCTGTCATAATAAATTGGCTACTTAGTATATATATATATATATATATATATATATATATATATATATATATATATATATAT